>SJYW01009343.1:60213-70732 GCA_006410735.1 Raphicerus campestris | reverse complement strand
CACCACTGCAAAGGGGGATAGCTGGATATGCGAGTCTGAGTTCAGGGGACTCACTGAGGACCACAGATAAGCATTTAGAAGTCACCTGCATATTTAAAGCCAGGAGACCAACCAAACACAGTGAAGAGATGCTGACACAGACTCAGGAGTAATCCAATTTGTAGGGGTCAGGAAAAGAAGAGGAAGTGGGCAGTGGGACTTCAGGAGAGGGGTCAGTGAGGAAAAGGAAAGCCAGGGAAGTACACTTTCACCTTTTCTGGCTAGAAGAATAATACCAAAATCGACTTAACACAGCTTATACTGCTGCCTCAAATGCCAGACTGGGTAAATTCTACATTGCTCTATTTTTCCACTGAATCTATCGCCTCACAGCAGAGAAGACCAGAGAGAAAGAGGAAACTAACAAAGGTCAAAATGAAATTCTTTATATTTGTTTACAGAATTCCACCTTGCCTAAGGACACACAGCTGGTCAGAGACATAACTGGGTTTTGAAGCTGTATGTCCGAGTCCAAAGCTTCACCCAGTTCACTGAACATATTGCCTCTTATTTACATAAAGGAAATTCACATCACCTGATACACTGGCTTGCTTCTTGGGTAAATTCCTGGAAGATCCTCAGAAGGATTTCTGAGGAGAGAGCATGCTTTCAACCCCAAATGTGAACATGGCTCATGGGGTTTATTAGAACGAAGTATTTCAAAAACACTTATTCAGTTGTGTTACTACCACAGGGTCCTCCTGTCTGCTTCTGGAAGAAAACGAGGCCACATCATTGAGCTCAAACCCAGTTTTCTTCTGTCCATTTATATATAAATAGCCCAAGGTACCTCCAGGCAGAGACAGCTCTATCTCACTGTTACATACTTGGGCTGGCACGCCAGAAAGGTAAACCAAACGCCCATGCATAAAGGGATTCCTAAAATAGATTGCAGGTCTGTGTTTTGATGCACTGCCCAGAAACTTCATTATAACCAAACAAAAAGGAAAGAAAAACAGTTCTATCGTCATTCCTAAGAAAGGACCATGTGTTATATGTTACTGGAAAACCTATATTTAAGAGACTTTAAAGGCTCCTTTATCTTGAGTCTCCGGAAATACACTTTCCCATTAGTTTATTTCCTGCTAGATTTTGAATCAGGGCTTCTGCTGTGTCTGGGTCCTTGCCTGCTTCATCCCTTAGCCTGCCAAGACAGACTCCAAGCCAGGAGCAATTTTCCTCAAGACCCAGAAAAAGAACTGAGGCATCTGTGCTATTGAGTTGTACCATGCACAGGAGAGGGTGAAGAAGGTAAATGGGGTGAGAGCCTTTTTAGCAGTTAATATTTACTTTTGCTTTATTCTCTCTCTCTCTTTCTTTTTTTGGCCATGTGATACAGCTTGCAAGATCTTAGTTTCCCTGGAATGCGAACCTGGGCCACGGCAGCAAAAGCACTGAGCAAGTCCTAACCACTGGACTGCCAGGGAATTCCCTTCTTTTGCTTTATATTTACCTTACTTAAACACAACAAACTTGGGACTTCTCAAGTGCCCAGGTGACTAAGACTCTGCTCTCCAAGGCAGAGGGCCCAGGTTCAATCCTTGGTCAGGGAACAGATATAGCTAAATAAATAAATGTAACAAATTACTCATATGCATATTTTGTATATTTAGTGACAAATCAATGTGCATAAAATAGGTAATTCTTATTTTGATATTTCAGGTATCAAAGATACTTTTTCATATAGGAGCATTTCTCCTCTATTTAACCGAAATAAAATGAAACAAAATTCAGCTCATATTATCCACTGTCGGCCATGAAAATTTAAGGGTCACCCCTCTTCCTAGCCGTGGGGTGAGGACTAGGATGAGGCCTCAGACATGGAGGGTCCCCAGTGCTGGGTGCTCAGTCTTCAGGTTGGGCACAAATGCAGGGAGCAAGTACCTCCTTAAATTGTGTACCCTCTGCAATCTCTTGCTTTTCCCTCAGTGGGGCCCTTCCCAGCCCATCACTGCTGTATTTCATACACATGATGGAAATTAGCTTGCAAACCCACAGGATGGGATGGAAGGTAACTCTGCAGCCAAGCGGCTGGCATCCTGTTAGAACTCCCTGAAGATTCAGGATCAGTGACAACGCCAGTGACACGCTGTCATCCTGGTGAACACTCTCCATACGGGCTTCTCTTTCATGTCCCAGTCTATTCCTGGCCTGCACTTTCTGGCTTTTTCGCTGAAAGGTCACCTTCCTAAGTGATCAAGGCAGGCGTATGAAGAACCAAGTCCAAGGCTGTGGCCGACACTGCACAGGCTTGGCGCTCACAGGCTCAGAAGTCAGGGACGCTCGTGATAGCGCTGCCACACACCTAGGCTGGGTGTTCCTTCTTCCCATGCAGTAAGGCAGTGTGATGCAAAATGGCACCCGCCTAAGCGGCTTGTTAGGGGAATTACAGGAGGCCATGCATGTGAAGGGCTAGGGCGGCGCCTGACCTCAGGTGAGTTCCCAGTGCACATGGCCACCCCCTGGAGCCACCCCAACCAGATGGCTTCACTTGGTCTTCACAGACTATGACCCATCCTCATCCCACCAAGCCCAGCCACTGCTCAGCCCCTGCTCTAGACGCCAGCAGTTTTTGAATCACCGAGGTTCCTCTTTTTTATTTTTCTTACACTGGTGCTGTTGCTCAGCGGCTCAGTCACGTCCACCTCTTTGCAACATCATGAACTGCAGCACACCAGGCCTCCCTGTCCTCCACTCTCTGACATTAACTTCCCTTTCTCATATAATAACTTCCCTCAAATAATTTGAATGGATGCAGTGATTCTTCTCCCCCTTTCAATCTCATTTTATACAAGCAATTCATGCTTTTCCTAGAATTAAAAGAAAAAACCATCTAACACAACACTGAAAGTCAACTGTACTCCAATAAAGTTTTTTTTTAAATAATATTTCTTTATTTGGCTGTGCTGTGCTGGGTCTTAGCTGCAGCATGCGGGATCTATGATGGTCATTGGGGCACGTGGGATCCAGTTCCCTGACCAGGGGTCAAACCTGGGCCCCCTGCTTTGGGAGCACAGTCTTAGCCACTGGAGCACCAGAGAAGTCCTTCCAATAGAGTTTTTAAATTTTTTTCATATTTTCCCCCTGAAAATTTAAAAAACCCACAACAACTGAACAACACAATTTATCCTTTTATTCAGCATAACGTAATTAACATTTGCTTACACCCTACTGTGTTCCTTAAGCAATAAGAACTGTACAAATTTAGTTCACTGTGATTTTCAGTAGATTTCAGCATGGATGCATACCAAATCATAAGAAACACTTTGGACCCATCAATCATGTAACATTAACTCCTTAAAAGAAATGGCAGGGTTTCCAGGTTTATTAAGTGTGGATATCGTCTCAAAGCAAGAATATTACCCAATCTTTAATTTCAATTTGAAGAGGGTCTCTTACCACACAAATCAAATTCTCACACTTGGAAAGTGCTAGAAGAATATTTTGAAAAGTTTGAAATTTTCAGCTATAGGTTTGGGCCCTTTCAACTTTTCCTTCTTTATCTTTGGTTTTTAAACTGCCACCGGAATCACTGTAGGTAAGCTTTTCCTTCCACACAAGATATCTTAAGAGGAGCATCTTACTCAGAAAAATTTTGAGAGGAAGACACAGCCAATCCAGGTGCGGAACTTGACGTCTAATGACAATCATTTCTATTATCCCTCAATCCACTGCTTATTTTATTAGATATGTGGAAGTTCTAGGTATTTAAACATAGTCTTTCCTGCTGGAAAGCAAGTGATTTTTGTTTTAAATACTAACTGCCTTCACGTAGTTAAAATGAACATAATGGCTGCTCTTCCACTTCCCAACTGCACTTTACAAAAGCAATTCATGTTTTTCTTAGAATGAAAAAAAAATACACTAATGATTGAACAAGATGTCAACATGGAGATGAACTGGGCAGCTCACTGGTCTCTAGTTGTGAATGCCAGTATCTCTAATGTCTCCCCTGAGACCACAGCCCAGGAAGCCGCCCAGCACAATGGCTCACAAGGCAGGTTCTGGAGCCCGACCGCCTTGGACAGCTCTAGCATTCACTAACTAGCAACCCTAGACCAGCCACTTAGTCCCACTAAATCCAAGTTTCAGAGTACGCAAAACAGACACACTAATATTATGGAACGTACGGGCTTTCTGGAGGTTTCAGTGAACTATGCTGCCCAGTGTCGAGAACACGCTTGCACGTGACCAGCAGCACGACCGAGAAGCCAGTGATCACGGGACTGTGCCCCTCAAATCCCACAGCTCCCCACGCTCCCTGGGAGCACGCGGAGCCCGGGTGTCAGCACAGCCCTAGAAGATACAACTGGGATTTTACATCCTGGTATTTCTGGGAAAGCTAGTGTTTTCACAGCGAAAAGAAATGACTCAGTTTTCACGTGTCTTTTGTCCTTTGCCCTCCCCCTTGTTCCTACCTGAAACATGGGCAAATGCCCAAGCAGCTGTCATTTTACTATGAGGAAGAAAGTCACATACTAAGGACAGAGGAGTAGAGAAAATAATTCCTCAGAATACCTACCTCCAGATTACTTGCTGTATGGGGGGGGTGGGGTGCAAAATATATATATATATATATATATATATATATATACACACACATACATACACACACACACACACACATATATAAATATATCCCTGTTGGCCTCAACAGTGCAGACTTGGTTGTTAAGAAGTAAAAATGACAAACTTCTAAAACNCATACATATATATACACACACACACATATATAAATATA
This sequence comes from Raphicerus campestris, assembly GCA_006410735.1. Taxonomy (NCBI): domain Eukaryota; kingdom Metazoa; phylum Chordata; class Mammalia; order Artiodactyla; family Bovidae; genus Raphicerus; species Raphicerus campestris. The sequence continues at coordinate 65,952 of SJYW01009343.1, read as the reverse complement.
CCCCTGTTGGCCTCAACACTGCAGACTTGGTTGTTAAGAAGTAAAAATGACAAACTTCTAAAACACATTGACGTGGGTTTACCAAGCACATTCATATACATTTCACTAGATTTCAAGCTCATACAGACCCTGAAAAGAACTAGCCCCACTATATAGATGGAGAGACTGAGGCCTAGTGCACTCATGGAAGTGACTTGTCCAACTGTATTAATAAGTCACAGAGCTGGGGCTTAACCTCAGCTCTTCTGACATCAAATCCAATGTGCTTCCCACTAGAAACCAGATGCATAATACTGTGAGCCCAAAGCTAAGACAACGTGCATTTTCTCTCATTCCTGGCAATGAAGATGCAACTTAAGTTAGCAGCTTGGCCACAAGAGAGTCGCAGTCCCAGGTCAAGCTCTGACTTTTGATGTTTCCTCAACAGGCATATACGCTAAGCTGTTCGAAAGGAAAAGGGGGGCTTCCCTCATGGTCCAGAGGATAAGACCCCACACTCCTAATGGACAGGGCCCAGGTTTGATCCCTGGTTAGGGAACTAAGATCTCATATACCACAACTAAGCCTGTGCACTGCAGCAAAGACCCAACATAACCAAAATAAATAAGTAATCTTAAAAATAAATAAAAAGATAAATTTTTAAAAAGATCTTGAACTTCGTCTTCACTCTCATTTTGGTATAACCAGTAAAAACAAATGCCTTCCTTTTATGGCCTCAGTGTGACATATTTTATATTTTATTTAAGTCTTTATACCTTCAGAATTACTAGATTATTGTCAAAACCAAAATAAAACAGGATTGTAGCACGGTATTTTCACCACAAAAGCTAGTTTTTTTTTTAATAAAATAAGGAAACTATACATAGCTTTGCTTACATTTTTAATGGCTGCTATTTATTCTGTAAATTGGACAGAATTATTCCTTCCTTTTGGTTATTTCCCCCTTTAAAATTTACTGCATATGTGTAGTAAGTATGTGGTCCAAGAAAGGCTTTTCTGCAAGGAAATGTGGTTGACATTCGAGGCTGTCTGGATCAACAGGCATGCACCTGCCTGCTCCTGTGGAAGGACATTTGGTTATCACTATGCATGATGCAGGCCCCCACTCAGGAGCAGGTGTGGAAATGGACTGCCACTCTGCCTGGTACGGGGTGCACACGGGGCAATTCTTCCCAGCAGAGGCTGGCACAGTAAGGAAAACCGGCCTTTGATATTCTTATCAAATTGGCACAGACCAGCGGAGAAAGCCAGGCTGCAAAGAGCTGGCCCCTACCAGCCAGGGCCTCAGGATGGGGAGAGGGAGTATGGGAGGAAAGGAGGCGGAAAAGAGGCTCCTTTGAATGATCTCCTGGTCTGTTTCCATGGCGATGGCTCCGGAAGCGGGTCAGAACTTTCTCAGTAGAAACAAATAGCAGCTCCCATTCACCATCACTCAAACCATGCTGGCCACACTGGCCGCTGGGACGTCAGGATCTAGGGAGGGACGCGGGGGCCAGGGCTGCCAGCCTTTCTTCTGTTGGCTGCTCTGAGGCGTGTCAGTGAAGCTGCCTCTGAAGGCTAAAGCTGAAGGAGCTGCGGGCATGCGGGGCCCTTTCTGGCCTCCTGATCACGTGCTGGATGCACAGGGACCAGCCACCCCCCAGATAGGGCTGTGGGCGCTGCCCGCCTGCCCTACTTCTCCTGGCTGGTAGCACAAAGGACTGGGTCCTCTCCACAGTGGCTGCCACCATAGCCTTTTTGATGATGCTGTTGTTTTCACTTTTAATTCCTTCATATGTGTGTGTGTGTGTGAGATAGATCACTCAACCATGTCTGACTCTGTAATCCCCTGGATCATAGCTCGCCAGGCTCCTCTGTCCATGGGATTCTCCAGGCAAGAATACTGGAGTGGGTGGTCATTCCCTTCTCCTGGGGATCTTCCCCACCNGTGTGTGTGAGATAGAGTCACTCAACCATGTCTGACTCTGTAATCCCCTGGATCATAGCTCGCCAGGCTCCTCTGTCCATGGGATTCTCCAGGCAAGAATACTGGAGTGGGTGGTCATTCCCTTCTCCTGGGGATCTTCCCCACCCAGAGATCAAGTCCGGGTCTCCCGCACTGCAGACAGATTCTTCACCCTCTGAGCCACCAGAGAAGCAAAGCTGATGAGACACTTTGGCTTGTTATAAATACTATGAAAATGGGAACTTAAGCTTTCCTGTCTTTCCAGATCTCACTTGTGTTAACTGAGGCAAAACTGACAAATAACTTTATATTGGTTTCAGATACACAACACAGTGACATGATATCTGTATATATGGGTCAGGAAGATCCATTTCCTTGGAAAAGGGAATGGCCACACACTCCACTTCTTGCCTGGAGAATTCCATGGATAGAGGAGCCTGGCGGGCTACAGTCCATGGGGTCACAAAGGGTCGGTACATATTGTGAAGTCATCACCACAATAAGTCTAGTTAACACTTGTCACCATTCAGATCTCATGTTTAAATCTCCTCATCTCTTCGTCACATCCTTGTACCTTCCACATGTGCAGCCACTAGGCAGCTGCTGACGTTTCCCCTGTACCTTGTCATTCTTCTGGCTGGTCTGACTCTGCCCTCGAATTGCTTCACATCCTTCCTCCTTTTGATTCACGGCTTTATCTGAAGTGACACACAAGCACCTGCCAGTGATGCACAAGCTCCAGGCGGCGCCGCCAGAGACCCCACGACCACAGCCGACCCCCACCAGCATCCTCTGAGCAGACCCCGAACCTGCTGGTGACCGAGACGTGGAGCAGAAGCACGGAGCTTCCACCGGACTGACAGGAAGCCGGTTTGGACAGAGATTCATAAACCCAAGCTGGCTGCCTGAGAACCCCTGGGAAACTTGTGACAGGCTCCACAGTTCCACATTTGGGGAATCCAATTCACTGGAGCTGGGCAAGGCCTGAGGGTCTGTCTTCAGCAAACTCCCCAGCTAGCTCTGATGTGGGGATATGCTTGGATCCCCCCAGGCTAACCTAGGAGAGAGTGGAATCTCCTCCTTCCATCCCCCAAAATGCAGAAAGCCATAATCCCAGTGAGATTTTCAGAAAAGAATATGGAATATACTAAGATAAGTGGCCAGTAGGCTTCAAGGGTTACCCTTCTGCAAGGTTTTGTTTGGAGAAAGCTTTTAGACAAGGCTGAGGGCAGGGTCCAGCCGGACTCGGGGAGCTGCGGTGAACTCATAGTCTGTCAGCTGAGCTCAGCTGGATCACGTTTCCCCAAAATCCCTTCACCGCATGGTTCTGGGTCAGTGCGATGCTTCATGTGAGATGCAGAAAGCAGAAGCAGAGGCGGCTTTCTCTTTGGGCCTCAGGGTCAGTGCAGGACAGGAGGCCCTGAGCTGGGGCTGACGCATGTGGCAGAGTATCCCCTGGGTCACTGGGTAGCAGATGGGCCGCAGGGCTCGCATTCCTGCCCAGGGTCTCCGGTCCTGGCCTGTGGCTTGTCTCCCTCCCAAGGAAGGATGCCAGCAACTCCGCCTGCAGGTTCCTGACGCTGGAGGATGGCTGGGTGGTGGTGAGAATGTCTGGGTTTCAGCCCATCCTTGTAGGTGGCCATCTGTCCTGTCCCCAGTTGAGCTGACTTTAGGCCACAATACTGGACACTGAGGGACAGCCTCACTGGACTGTAGACAGACACAGTAAGTCCAAAATGCTAGAACAATGTGATCACAATGCCCTGCCCTGCAGGGGTGGGCCATCCCTCCTCCAGGCCCTATGCACTGTACCCACAGGGTATCACCTCACTGCGTCGTGTCTCCTTCAGGTTGTCAGAGGACAGCGACCTTCCCTAGCCTGTTCATCTTCCCAGGGCCAAGCATATGTGTCCAGACAGCAGAAACGTGAAAGGCGTTTATTCAATTAAACGTCATTTGCCGCCTAGCCCATTGCTGGACCTCGTAATGGNCCTGCCCTGCAGGGGTGGGCCGTCCCTCCTCCAGGCCCTATGCACTGTACCCACAGGGTATCACCTCACTGTGTTGTGTCTCCTTCAGGTTGTCAGAGGACAGCGATCTTCCCTAGCCTGTTCATCTTCCCAGGGCCAAGCATATGTGTCCAGACAGCAGAAACATGAAAGGCGTTTATTCAATTAAACGTCATTTGCCGCCTAGCCCATTGCTGGACCTCGTAATGCGTCCGCCGTTACGAGGTCCCTGTGGTGGAGTCTATGATAAAAGGCCTGACACTGGTGAATCAGCAGGTCTGGATTCCAACTCTGCCTCATTCAAAGTTCATAACCATGACCATGCCATGCCTTCTAGTCTTTCTTGCTTCCTTATCTGCCAGCTACCAGTTACATTACAGTTCTGTTGAGAGGATTTACACACAAGTTGCAGGCTTGCTTCCTCCCCTGCTCCTGCCAGGACGCGTGCTAAGTCACTTCAGTTGTGTCCAACTCTTTGCCACCCTATAGACTGTGGCTTGCCAGGGTCCTCTGCCCATGGGGATTCTCCAGGCAAGGATACTGGAGTGGGTTGCCATGCCCTCCTCCAGGGGATCTTCCTGACCCAGGGATCCTACCCACGTCTCTTATGCCTCCTGCATTGGCAGGCAGGTTCTTCAGCCACCTGCCAGGACTGGAATGCTATTTATTTACTGGTAGCCCCCTCCTCCCCCACCCTCCTCCCTGTCCCACTGTCCTGGTCACCTGTCCTGCAGGACAGACAATAACCAGCGGCCACTTCGCATAGTAAATACCTCCTGGCAGTCGCTGGATGCAGCCCAGGCATGTGGCCTGAAGCTGGGCACGGTCAGCCAGAGGGTCGCTAACCAGACGGAGTTCAGGGCCATAGAGTTTTCGGAGGGGAACAGCTGAAGAGGAGAATTCTGACACAGCTGCTTTTGCTCCGAGCCCCTGTGCTCTGGAATGCTGAGCCCTTCAAATATGCTGCGCGATGGAGCACACACGTGTGCGGCACAGACCCATCCGCACAAACACATATTTCAGCATGTTGTGAGCACACGGGCTCTGTGAAAGTGGTGGCTGTCTCCCAGCCCTTCCCCTGCCCTCCCATCTCTGGGGCGCTCAAAGGGCAGGAACTCAGGTAGGAGGGGCACAGGGTAAGTGGCTGTGGCCACCACGAGCTGCGAGTCCGACACCATCTAATGCGATGGACGGTGGGAACCACAGGCACACTGTGTGCAGAGCGCCGCCCTAACGCCGGGGGGTGAGGGGGGGTGTCTGTGGCTGGCAGGGGGGGTGCAGGGGGAGACACAGCGTGTATCGAGGAAGGCACGGCACTGGGTATTTTGCACAACCACTCTCAGAAAGAGCTTTTATCCTGCACATTTTATCAATTTGGAACCTTAGGCTTGGAGAATTTAACTCCCAGAACTAGCAGAGCTCAAATTCATACCCTGTGCAATTCATACCGAAGCTGACGTTAGCAACAGCGAACACAGAGTCCATGCAACGTTGGTGTGTACAGAGCAGGCTTTGCATTTGGTCAGAAAGGGAGAAATGGCCCAGGCTAGAAGGAACTCGGAGATCCTGACTCAAACTCACCACCACGTCCCTGGGAGCTGAAGCTGGAGGGCTGACTGTCACAGAAAGACTAGGGGCCCAGGCCCTGGACAGTGCCCTTGCTCTCAGGCCCACAGCCTTGGCAGATAGATGCATGCTTGCGAGCTAAGTTGCTTCAGTCATGTCCGACTCTGCAAATCCATGGACGGTAGCCTGCCAGGCTCCTCTGCCCATGGGATTCTTCAG
>SJYW01009343.1:0-50139 GCA_006410735.1 Raphicerus campestris | reverse complement strand
GAGGGGAACAGCTGAAGAGGAGAATTCTGACACAGCTGCTTTTGCTCCGAGCCCCTGTGCTCTGGAATGCTGAGCCCTTCAAATATGCTGCGCGATGGAGCACACACGTGTGCGGCACAGACCCATCCGCACAAACACATATTTCAGCATGTTGTGAGCACACGGGCTCTGTGAAAGTGGTGGCTGTCTCCCAGCCCTTCCCCTGCCCTCCCATCTCTGGGGCGCTCAAAGGGCAGGAACTCAGGTAGGAGGGGCACAGGGTAAGTGGCTGTGGCCACCACGAGCTGCGAGTCCGACACCATCTAATGCGATGGACGGTGGGAACCACAGGCACACTGTGTGCAGAGCGCCGCCCTAACGCCGGGGGGTGAGGGGGGGTGTCTGTGGCTGGCAGGGGGGGTGCAGGGGGAGACACAGCGTGTATCGAGGAAGGCACGGCACTGGGTATTTTGCACAACCACTCTCAGAAAGAGCTTTTATCCTGCACATTTTATCAATTTGGAACCTTAGGCTTGGAGAATTTAACTCCCAGAACTAGCAGAGCTCAAATTCATACCCTGTGCAATTCATACCGAAGCTGACGTTAGCAACAGCGAACACAGAGTCCATGCAACGTTGGTGTGTACAGAGCAGGCTTTGCATTTGGTCAGAAAGGGAGAAATGGCCCAGGCTAGAAGGAACTCGGAGATCCTGACTCAAACTCACCACCACGTCCCTGGGAGCTGAAGCTGGAGGGCTGACTGTCACAGAAAGACTAGGGGCCCAGGCCCTGGACAGTGCCCTTGCTCTCAGGCCCACAGCCTTGGCAGATAGATGCATGCTTGCGAGCTAAGTTGCTTCAGTCATGTCCGACTCTGCAAATCCATGGACGGTAGCCTGCCAGGCTCCTCTGCCCATGGGATTCTTCAGGTATGAATACTAGAGTGGGTTGCCATGCCCCACCCCAGGGGGTCTTCCCAACCCAGGGATTGAACCAGTGTCCCATGGCTCCTGCATTGCAGGTGGATTCTTTACCCCTGAGCCACCAAGGAAGCCTGGCAGCTGGCTACTAGTCAATTAAAGCAAAAGAATATGGACTCCACATGCCTATGCCTGGCTCCTGGTGCAGCCTATTTATTGGGTTGACCAAAAAGTTTGTTTGGGTTTTTCCACTACATCTCATGGAAAAAACAGAAGGAACTTTTGGGCCAACCCAGTATTTTCTGAAACTTAAGCTTGCCGTCTGCCTATCTTCCCTGCCTGCTGAGCTCCAAGGACCAGACACTAGGAGCCCGAGTCACCCCGGGTGCTGTTCTCACAGGTCACAAGTGCCTGCCACCCTGTCCTGGGGGGGCAGTGGGACATGGTGAGATGCACCCCCCTGAACTGGGCAGAACCAACTGGTGTGCTGTCTTGAAAGATGGGCCTCCACAGGTTTTCTCTCTCCTCACACATGCACATTCCCCAGGGGACAAAACTGGTATTCCCCTCCCCACCCCACAGCCCTGCCACAAACAGGATGTGGAAACAGGATGCATTAGTCTCAGCTCCAGGGAACACCGCTTGACCTGGATTTCTTAACAAACTCCCCGGCCTCATCAGCAATTCTCACTGCCTCTGTCTGGTCTGGGCTGTGGTTTTTCCAGTGGTCATGTATGAATGTGAAGACTGTGAAGAAAGCTGAGCACCAAAGAATTGATGCTTTTGAATTGTGGTGTTGGAGAAGACTCTTGAGAGTCCCTTGGACTGCAAGGAGATCTAACCAGTCCATTCTAAAGGAGATCAGTCCTGGGATTTCTTCGGAAGGACTGATTCTGAGGCTGAAATTCCAATACTTTGGACACCTCATGAGAAGAGTTGACACATTGGAAAAGACTCTGCTGCTGGGAGGAATTGGGGGCAGGAGGAGAAGGGGACGACCGAATGAGATGGCTGGATGGCATCACTGACTCGATGGACGTGAGTCTGAGTGAACTCCGGGAGTTGGTGATGGCCAGGGAGGCCTGGCGTGCTGCGATTCATGGGGTCGCAAAGAGTCGGACACGACTGAGCAACTGAACTGAACTGAACTATCTGGTCTGAAGGAGGATTTAACAATCATCTTGCAGGAGGGTTTCTAGCACTCCCATTTACCAGGGAAAAACAGAGCCCTGTCTCAACCACACAAGGGACCACAGCCCCTGTCCTCAGGGGAATTCCACAAACATATGATGCCTGAGCTCCCTCCTCAGGCCCAGTCCCTGGGAACCAGCTAATTGAGCAAGAGGGAGGAGGTTCCACTTAGAAAAGAAACTTTCTGACATTTCTTACACATTTCGAGGAGGTTGGACACAAAGTTGTCAATAATTGGATTCACAGTACTTTTCCTATAAGCTGTAGCACACACATTCTCTTTCCAGTGTATGCTTTCCTTCTGTTTATACGAAATATCCCAAATAGGCAATTCTATACAGACATAAAGTAGATTAGAGGACTGGGGGTTATCAGAAGACAGAGCAGTGACTGCTGAAGGACACGAGGTTTCTTTCTGGGAAACTGAAATGTTCTATATTGACAAGGTGATGGTAACACATACCTATGGATATAGTAAACACCTGTGGACTGTACATGTTAAAAAGGTGACCAGCATGGTCTGTGCACTGCATTTCAACTAAGTGGATTAAAAAAGAAAACAGATGACCCCACAAAAACCTGTAACACAAATGTTCAAAGCGGCATCATTCATAATAACCGAAAAGTCAAAACACCCTTAATGTCCATCACTTGATGAACGGATAAGCAGAATGTGGCACATACAAACAAAAAGGAATGAATGGAGCAAAGCTCTGAAGACATTATGCTCAGTGAAGTAAGCCAGCCACTTAAACCGTGCATGACCCCATTTCCATGAAATGTCAGTAACAGGCAAATCTACAGACAGAAAGCTGATTGGTGGATGTTCAGGGGAGAGGAAGATGGGAGAATTCAGTGGAGACAGCTGAGAGACACAGGATTTCTTTTTGAATTGACGAAAATACTCCAAAATTGATTGTGGTGATGGCTGCAGAACTCTATACACCCTAAAACCCACTGAACTTTACGCTTTTTAACAGGTGAGTTGTGTGGTATGTGAACTACATCTCAAAGCTGTTACTAAGAATAAAATAAACACACTTTCCCAACAAAATTGCAGGTTTAAGAAGTTTTAAGGATTTTTAAAATTACTATAATATTTTATTTGTTTCTCCATATCATGCCTTTATTGGAGATGCTATGTGATCTGTTATTTCTATTTAACAGAGGAGGGAAAATCTGAGATGACGTGAACAAGACTGCAGAATGGAACTGAGTGGGGAGGGAAGGGGCAGCTTTTATAAAGAGATCTGGGGACTTGTGGAAACTACTGTTCTCTCTGCCACATGTTTTTTAAAATGCTTTTAACAGGTGTCTTCTTATGGCTAATATTCACAAACAAAAAGCACTTACTTCATATTACACTGCTAACATTTTAGGGAGATGCTGAAATATGCTGGCTAACAGATGAGACTAAAGTAGGTCTTCTGTAATCAAAGTCCTGGAAATAATCCACTTTTAGTTTTATTTCAAAGTACTGGGGGTGAATGAATTTAATGCACTTATTTAATGAGCACCTGTTCTATGTAAACCACTGTTCTGGATGTTACAGAAACTCCAAAGAGAGGAAGAGAGTGAGCTCATGGCCTCAAGGAGTCCATGATCATGCTAGGCTGGGTGGGATCAGGAAAGTCCACAAGCGGTTAGGAGTTTTCCTGATGGCTCAGCAGTAAAGAATTAGCCTGCAATGCAAGAGAGGCAAAGAGAAGCAGGTTCAATCCCTGGGTCGGGAAGATCCTCTGAAGAAGGACATGGCAACCTACTCGAGTATTCTTGCCTGGGAAGTCCCAAGGACAGAAGAGCCTGGTGGGCTACAGTTCACAGGGTTCCAAAGAATCGGACATAACTGAGCATGAACAAGGGGCTAGAGCCAGGGGCGAGGGCATGAACTTGGGTCAAACAGAACAGACATTGATAACTGACAAGACTGCTGTGCACTTATTAGATTCTTAATAGCTTACTAAAGCTTCCCTGGTAGCTCAGCTAGTAAAGAATCTGCGTGCGATGCAGGAGACCACAGTTCGATTCCTGGGGTGGGAAGTTCTGTTGGAGAAGAAATATGCTACTCACTCCAATATTCTTGGGCAAAGAATCTGCCTGCAAGGCGGGAGACCTGGGTTTGACCCCTAGAGGTTGGGAAGATACCCTGGAGAAGGGAAACGCTACCCACTCCAGTATTCTGGCCTGGAGAATTCCAGGGACTGTATAGTCAATGGGGTTGCAAATAGACACGAATGAGTGACTTTCACTTTCACTTTCTATAGCATACTGAAGGAAGTACTTTACTGATTATCCTCACTTTATAGTCATGAAGTCTGTAGATAAAAAGATTAATTAACTAGCCAAGAGTTGCAGAGCTAGAAGAAAGAGCCTGGATTTCAACCCAGAGAATTGGTAACCCCAAGGCTATAATGGTACTTCAGCTGGATTGGGATTTCTGCTTCTTGCTCTGGGGCCTTAGACAAAGTAATTCCCCTCAAAAGCAGCACATACCTCAATGAGTTCATGAAAAATTAAATGATAAAAGCACAATAAAAGCGACTAGCACCGGTGTCCAATACGCAGAAATAACCCAAGGTTATTACACTGCTATAGTGTTAACAACAATGATGATGATGCTACATGTGACAGTATATGAACAGACATCAAATGTTCCTGGATTCTGAGTGGTAGAAAGAATACAGCCAGCAAGGGGACTAAGAAAGCATTCAAGGAGAAGCGATCCTTAAAACAGGACTTAAAAGAAGGAAATGCTTTCCGGTCAGGAACACCAGACAACTCAGGAGGTACTGAAAACAAGCTCCAAGGCCTGGAGCTGGGCCCTGTGGCTGGCAGACAGGAAGATGAAGCAATAAAGATGGGCTGGGTCTCTATTAGGGGGTGTTGATCACCAAGGTGAAAACCTGAAGAGATCCTGAGGTCCCTGAGGGATCTCANTCCAGAAACTCCAAAGAGAGGAAGAGAGTGGTCTCAAGGAGTCCATGATCATGCTAGGCTGGGTGGGATCAGGAAAGTCCACAAGCGGTTAGGAATTTTCCTGATGGCTCAGCAGTAAAGAATCAGCCTGCAATGCAAGAGAGGCAAAGAGAAGCAGGTTCAATCCCTGGGTCGGGAAGATCCTCTGAAGAAGGACATGGCAACCTACTCAAGTATTCTTGCCTGGGAAGTCCCAAGGACAGAAGAGCCTGGTGGGCTACAGTTCACAGGGTTCCAAAGAATTGGACATAACTGAGCATGAACAAGGGGCTAGAGCCAGGGCGAGGGCATGAACTTGGGTCAAACAGAACAGACATTGATAATAGACAAGACTGCTGTGCACTTATTAGATTCTTAATAGCTTACTAAAGCTTCCCTGGTAGCTCAGCTAGTAAAGAATCTGCATGCGATGCAGGAGACCATAGTTCGATTCCTGGGGTGGGAAGTTCTGTTGGAGAAGAAATATGCTACTCACTCCAATATTCTTGGGCAAAGAATCTGCCTGCAATGCGGGAGACCTGGGTTTGACCCCTAGGTTGGGAAGATACCCTGGAGAAGGGAAACACTACCCACTCCAGTATTCTGGCCTGGAGAATTCCAGGGACTGTGTAGTCAATGGGGTTGCAAATAGACACGAATGAGTGACTTTCACTTTCACTTTCTATAGCATACTGAAGGAAGTACTTTACTGATTATCCTCACTTTATAGTCATGAAGTCTGTAGATAAAAAGATTAATTAACTAGCCAAGAGTTGCAGAGCTAGAAGAAAGAGCCTGGATTTCAACCCAGAGAATTGGTANACTGATTATCCTCACTTTATAGTCATGAAGTCTGTAGATAAAAAGATTAATTAACTAGCCAAGAGTTGCAGAGCTAGAAGAAAGAGCCTGGATTTCAACCCAGAGAATTGGTAACCCCAAGGCTATAATGGTACTTCAGCTGGATTGGGATTTCTGCTTCTTGCTCTGGGGCCTTAGACAAAGTAATTCCCCTCAAAAGCAGCACATACCTCAATGAGTTCATGAAAAATTAAATGATAAAAGCACAATAAAAGCGACTAGCACCGGTGTCCAATACACAGAAATAACCCAAGGTTATTACACTGCTATAGTGTTAACAACAATGATGATGATGCTACATGTGACAGTATATGAACAGACATCAAATGTTCCTGGATTCTGAGCGGTAGAAAGAATACAGCCAGCAAGGGGACTGAGAAAGCATTCAAGGAGAAGCGATCCTTAAAACAGGACTTAAAAGAAGGAAATGCTTTCCGGTCAGGAACACCAGACAACTCAGGAGGTACTGAAAACAAGCTCCAAGGCCTGGAGCTGGGCCCTGTGGCTGGCAGACAGGAAGATGAAGCAATAAAGATGGGCTGGGTCTCTATTAGGGGGTGTTGATCACCAAGGTGAAAACCTGAAGAGATCCTGAGGTCCCTGAGGGATCTCAGCATCCTCTTGGTGTGCTGGAACCTAATCGTATTTCAGGGAGTAATTTCCTGAATTATTCTCTTCCAGTTCACCAGAAGAGTGTTAAGGTCTCCCTTGGAGTAATGAAGATGAAAAAAGAGGGAGATGGGTCAAGTTACAGAAGTAGTAAGCAACAAGATTTGGCAGAGGTCTTAGAATCATGAATGAAATGCAGAAGTAATAATATAGCTCTGTAAAGTGCAGAAAGTAGTCCCTGGGAAAAAGGGGAACATACGGTCAGAGAACAGGTATTCACAGAGAGAAGGAAGAAGGATAAAGGAGGAGCAGTTCTACCATAAGAACGTGCAGCCTGGGGTGACTGGAATGGCAATGAGCAGACAACAGGCAAGAGGCTGAAGCAGGCACGTCACCAGCTTGGGGGAAGGGTCAGAGGGCGCGGTATAGATCCCACACAGCTGCCCAGAGACAGTAGTTCAAAGCCACGGGTGGGTATAAGTATCTTGGGAGAGCTTGCAGGCTGGATAAAAGCTCCAGCAGGATAGCCAGAGTAAGGAAGGGGTGGGAGGAACACAGGGAGCTGCCAAAGAGTTGGGCATAAAATGAGGGGCAGAAACTGGAAACCACAGTGTCACAGACACACACACGCTAAGGCTGGAGAGAGCAATGTGACCAAGAGAAAATGTGAGCCAAATGCAGCAAGCGTCTAAGGGCGGGTGGGGCGCTGGACCTTGGGAAGAGCATCTCAGCAGGGAAGGAAGAGAGGAATTCTGCTTTGGGGGAAAAGTTCTGCACTAAGTAGGGAAGAGAAATGGAATTATGGGAGGATGGCGAGATTCTCACAGGGTGGAAAGGAAGTAAGCATTTTTATGAGTGTGTGCTCACTCTCCCNTGAAGAAAGGAATGGCTACCCATTCCAGTATTCTTGCCTGGAGAATTCCATGGACAGAGGACCTGGGGAGGTGGGGGGTAGGGAGCTACAGTCCATGGGATCAGACAGGACTGAGGGACTAACAATACATATCTAGAGACCAGAGTCCAAGGAACCTGACTTGTCAGGGTGCTCAGGTGCTGTCCTGCCAGGTATATCAGAATTCTCACTGCTGGTCTGCCCAAATAACCCACCTCCTGGGTCTTTTCTGGCCAGAGCTATAGTACTATAACTTGAAGACTTTAAATGCTGTTGAATGCAAAATACCACTGAGAGAGGTGATGATTTGCATTATAAGTAACGCCTGATACCTTCCTTAAAACGAGTTTTCACTGGGGGAGAAGGAAGGGCAGGGGTGTTGAGGCTCCCGAGACTACTGTGCGGGGAGCAGACAGTGGCTCTGGAAGGCAGGAGCCCCCAGGCCCGCATCTCAGCTCCCGCACTTCCTGCTGTCCCCTGTGCCCCCGCTCCTAAGGCTGTGCTGCTCTTGATCTGTCCACTTGTGTTTACTGAGTTCTCTTGCCTTTTGAATAAAAAAGTAGAAGAAACCTTCTGCCAATTAAACAGCTCTGCTGACTCAGAAGGGTGTTATGGTTGGCAGATACTCTGGAGTCACTAACCAGACACAGCCAACTGGTTTGCCAGGTCATCCTCCAGGGCCTGCAAAGTTACCAGCAAGCATCTTCATTTGAAGAATAGCAGGATTTTGCCTTCCAAAGTATTTGCACGCACACAGGAGTGTACAGAAGAGAGCCAAAGCACACAAAAATTGGTGAGTCGAAGTAGAAGTCACATGGGAGCGCATCACAAAATTCTTGAAACTTTTCTGTAAATTAAAATCTTTTCAAGTTTTTTTTTTAATAGAAGTATTATAGTTTTCAAAAACCATTAAAAGGGAAATGGAGGAAAAGATGTACGGAAACCTTCAAATTATTTAAAACAACTAAATTCAAGGAAACCATTTACTAGAACATGGGCCTCCCGGGTGGTTCAGTGGTAAAGAACCTGCCTGCCAACGCAGGAGATGCAGGTCCGATCCCTGGGTAGGGAAGATCCTCTGGAGGAGGAAATGGTAACCCACTCCAGTATTCTTGCCTGGGAAATCCCATGGACAGAGGAGCCTGGAGGGCTACTGTCCGTAGGGTTGCAAAAGAGTTGGACACGACTTAGCAGCTAAACAACAACAACAACAATTTATTAGAACAGAAGCGAAATGCCTGCATGACAGATGCGGAGGCTGGGGGTTGTCAACAGCTCTGTGTGTGTGTGTGAGAGAGAGAGAAGTTTGGTAACCTCAGGAGGCTGTTAGTCTATCTCTGAACCGCAAGAGTCATGCCACATTTTACCAAGTGGGGCACATAAACAGGGAAAGAATGACTGCCCACAACTGAGGGGAAGGAGAAACACCAGCCTAACTAAGATGAGCAGAACTTTGCTGAGTCCTCTGAGGAGGAAAGTGACTTGTCCCCTGGTAGATTCAGAGACTGAGAGATCACCTGAGTTCTCAGGCTGAATCACGCCACAGAGGCAGCAAACCAGGCCGGAGGAGCCCACAGCCCCTCGTGCAGAGCGGCTGCTCGCCTTCACTTCAACATCACCACACCTCCGATTTCAAAACTGAGGTCAACTCAAATCTCTTGGCTACTTCAGCCTCCACACTACTAAGTCCCCAGGAGGATACATGCAAATGAGGCAAAGGAAATTCATGCTTATGGCACGTTTCTCTTTCAGCCTCGAGGGGGCAACGGCCTGGGATTTCTTCTGCTCATCACCCTGACATTCCTCAGGCCTGAAACTAAATCTGCTCAATGAGACGGAAGCTTTGGCACAGCAGCCTCCGTTCCTGGAAGCCGCGTCCGTGCCAGCGCACACACACGTGGACGGATTAGGCAGAGCTGTGCTGTAAAGCACACACACGCTCGCCTAACGTGTGCTTTTCATTCCAGAAATACTTTTGACGCCTAAACCACTTCTGTGCCTCCCTTGGCCTCAAACAGTCTGAGTGGCTCTGTGCCAGGGGAAGTGTCTGTTTCAAGATGGGGACTTTCTCAAAATTTCTTTTCCTCAGAAGATCATAAATAGAAGCTTTTAGTGTAATTATGATGGAATAAAGTAGAAAAGGGAAAAGAAAAAAAATTGCTTTTTTTTCCTTAAGTGACGTAAAAGAAATACTGGAAATATAAACTATAACATAGAATTATCTTCCATGAGAGTCAAGATTACAGGGTCCAAGTTAGGACAAGTAAGCCAAAAGTACTACCTTTAACGGGAAAGGTTAGTGAGCATTTACCATCTTCTGTGACAAGAGTTTATTCTTGTTTTAAGGTGGCTCAGTGGTAAAGAATCTGCCTGCAATGCAGGAGACCCAGGTTCGATCCCTGGGTCGGGAAGATCCCCTGGAGCAGGGTATAGCCACCCACTCCAGTATTCTTGCTTGGAGAATTCCATGAACTGAGGAGCCTGGCAGGCTACAGTCCATGGGGTCGCAAAGAGTCAGACACAACTGACCAGCTAACACACACACACACACACACACACACACACACACACACACTTCAAAGCAAGGTGCAGAGGGGTACTGTAATCATTGTTTTATTCTGGAATGTACTATATTTTTGTACTTTGCTTCTTTATGACTTCCATCCTATATCAAAATCCAGTGTAAAAGAAGAAAACTATTTTGGTTGACTTGGCTGTCTCTTCCTTTTCTCCACGCTCACTTTCAGATATTTCAGGTTCACTACAACCAGGAGTGTGAAATCAATAACACTTTGCAGAATCCTTGGGCATCACCAATTGAATTACAGAATACAGTCATCCACCTACATACATGTACACACACACACACACAGAGGAAAATAACTTCAAGTTCCACAGTACATACACACTATGAGTACAATCACCTATCCCATTTCCATCAGAAAGGATCTAAAAGACACCTTAGAAATTCTGCTCCAGGACAAAAGGAGGAAAACTTACTTTCTTTCCACTTCTGGTGTTGACACGGCGCTACAGAAGCCAAGCGACTCCTAGGAGAGAAGATTCACAGGGTCAGTGCAGGCAGAACAGCAGGCTTCGTCTCATTTTTACATAATACCACTTTTTTAAAAAGACAGAAGCAAAAATAGATGATTAAGGTCACTGTGCTTACTTCGATCTGGGACCGCAGCTGAAGTGACGTGGGGCTGGCTTCGGGTTTCTCCTAAAACAGAACAGATGCTGGTTTAATGAGACGTCCAAACGTGGCACACACCAGAAAAGACAAATAATGTGTAAGAAGAGATGGGGAGAGTTGGGAGATGCTAGGTTACAGTGGGAGGAGATAAACAGATTTTCTAAAAAAAAAAAAAACTGTTTTTTAAATGAGAGCCCTAGCCTTTTAAAAGTGAACTGTTTTTCAAATTACATCGCTTGACACTGGTGACAATTTCATTACAGAAGAGCAAAGCACAATCTAACTGAAGAGTATGGAGAGTTAATGGTAAAGTGATTTTCCGGATGAGACTAGGCCGTCACAAAGACACAGAATTTACTACGGTCCATTTATGTCATGAAGTTGTAAAGAAGAGGCAGGGGATTCAAGGACTTTAGAGATAAAATCACAGAGGATAATACCCTTCATTTCACAGTTTTAAAAAACTGTCCCCCTTTGAAAGAAAAAAAAAAAAGATACACCAGTTACCTGTGATTAAAAATTATATTGAAATAAACAGGATAATGACATTATTAGAAAAATGAGTTATACAAGTAAACAGAGTGCCACACTGATATTTTTTCATAACTAGAGAAAAACTTTAAATAGGTGCTAAAGCAAAGGTTCACACCAAAGTGCGGTCCAAGACCAGGGTGGTCCCCAGCTAATCGGTCTTAAGCAGGAAAATGGGCAGTTTTAGAGGAAGGAGTAATATCACCAACATTATACCAGCTTGAAATATGAAATTGTGAAAGTTTTCCGATAATCCGATTGTGTTCTTAAAGATCACTATCTTCTTCGGGACTACATGGGTACTATATGAAGACTGTTTTCTTAGCTAACATTAGTCAGTTAACACTCAGGAAATGGGCAAAGATCATCTCAAATTACAAATTCTCACTTGCATCTAATTGCTTTTTTTTCCTTCAGTTTGCCTAGTTCATTTTTAGCACAATTATAAATCTAGACCAATATTTTCAAATGCAGCCATGAATGTAACTCCAAACAAAAGTATGAATGTAAACAAGGTAACAGGCATCCGGTACAAATATAGAAGACAAAATGAGAGTGTTGGCGTGGTTACATCTGAGAATGGGGTGATGTGGATAGGCAGACCACAGGAGAAAACCGTTTTAACGGACTGGCAACCCACTCAACTCCAGTTCCAGGACCTCATTTATTATGAAAAAATATCAGAGTGGTATGAAGTTCCACTGAACTTCTCTCTGGTTAACATTCTGGTTTGTATTACCACTTTTGTTTATAATGATCAAACATATATTGTCATAAAACAATAAATGGAAATGTTTGAGTTACATTCCAAGTCTGATTGGTATGATGTCAGACTCAAGTGTAGTCAACAAAAGGGATATGTATTTTGGAGGTTCTTGGTGCTTAGAAACCAATCTGGTGCCCTGATACCAAACCTTTTAGGATTAGTGCATAGAGAAATTTACAAACTTCAACTGCAGGAAGTAAGCAAAGGTAGAGTTTGCAATTTTTTCATCTTAAGTCTTCCCATTCAGGAGGATATGGAAGCCTCAGAATTATGACTCAACTCTAATAGTTCCTCTGAAATTCTCTGAAATTGTCCTTCTAGCACCCAACTCCATACCTACCACACAAAGTAACTGATTCAACTCTTCCTGTCCTCTGTTCTTAACTTTCTTTACACTCAAAGTCTCTACTTATGAGATAATGCAGACCATGATAAATTACCTGCTTTTATTGTACATTTTTAACTGCATTTTTTTAATAAATTTTATTTATTGGTGCATCATTTGTTACTCCACATAATAAACACAATATTTATGGTATATTATGCAAAACGTACCCATTCCTGCATACAAAGCTGATGCTTGTTAACAATCATATTAAATGTTTGATGATCTGGAACTAATACTCTAAAACAATTCATTTTCTCATGTTAGTTTGTCACTTATAACAGACATTTGACTGTGCTGTAGCTACTTAGGAAATTGGTTGGGGGTGTAAGTTAGATGTATAATGCATTAAATTCACCCCATTAAAATAATGGACCCAGTTAGTTTCCGTGCAGAACATCTGTTTTATCAGGAACAGAATATGTTGAACAAGAGATCTCGCGCTGTGATTGTTTCTAGTGCTTTTCCACCCGCAGAGTATGTTACAAACAATGTGATTCAGAGCAGACATTATTAATTTCATCTCTCAAGGAGAGACAACCACCATTATAATGAGGGATTTCTTAGACTAAATGTACCCTAAAGTAAAAACACTGCACAAGTGAGGAGAAGCTTGTAAAACTACCCACCAAGTTAAGGACCTATTTGATGTTTGATGAGAAAACAGATTGGGCTCTTTGGCAAAATTCCACTATTATGATATTGATAGATGTCACATGATATTAATGACAAACATGCGAAAGACTACCATTCTGTCATGCAAGTGTGAATATGATGAAACCCATGTGGACCCACCATCGAGCCTAAGAAACAGAATATCACAGTAAAGAGTTAATGCTAGCAGGTACTGATGTACAGCTGGATAAAACGCCTTCTGTGCAGACCATGAGACAAGTTTGGAAATGTGTCATACACACTTGAGGAAAAAAGTGCTGGACAGTATTTTATTCTGTTTAGCACTACAAAAGAAATAGATTTCTTCCACTGCACAATGTCAAATGAAAAGGTGTGAAAGAGCCAGGCAGAAAGAGCACCATCACTGGTACTGTTTACATACATGTATGTGTACATGTATGCAGCAATAAGGGGTACTGCTTACATAATAAAGGATGGATCCAGGTCAAGGTGGGCAGAGAAGGTGCAGCAAAACGGATGGACCTAGAGATTATCATTCTAAGTGAAGTAAATCAGGTAGAGAAAGTAAAATATCTTATAATATCACTTATATGTGAAATCTACAAAAATGATACAAATAGACCTATTTACAAAACAGAAAGCAAATCTAAGAAATCATAGAAAGCAAATCTAAGGTTATGTAAAACGGAGGGAAGGAGGAATAAATTGGGAGCTTGGGATTAACAGATACACACCACTATATATAAAATACATAAAAAAGGTCCTACTATACAGCACAGGGAGCTATATTCAACATCCTGTGATAAACCATAACGGTTTATATTTTTTTGGAATACACACACATACACACACACAGCTGGATCACTTTCTAGTACACCAGTAACTGACATGACATTGTAAATCAACTATACTTCAATTTTTAAAAATTAAAAGAACTATTTTAAAAAAAAAGAATGGGCAGAGAAAGGCTCCTCAACATCTTCCTTCCCTGTCCAGTTCCCAGTTTAGGCTGTCCCCTTCTCCATTCCTAATTCAGCCAGTGTAATGAGGGGAATAAGCTATGGTTTTTCCAGCAGTCATGTATGGATGTGAGAGTTGGACCATAAAGAAAGCTGAGCGCTGAAGAACTGGTGGTTTTGAACTGTGTGTTGGAGAAGACTCTTGAGAGCTCCTTGGACTTCAAGGAGATCAAACCAGTCAATCCTAAAGGAAATCAGTGCTGAATATTCATTGGATGCTGAAGCTGAAGCTCCAATACTTCGGCCATGTGATGCAAAGAACTGACTCACTGGAAAAGATCTAATGCTGGGAAAGATAGAAGGCAGGAGAAGGGGACGACAGAGGATGAGATGGTTGAATGGCATCGCCGACTCGATGGACATGAGTTTGAGCAAGGTCTAGGAGACGGTGATGAACAGGGAGGCCCAGCATGCTGCAGTCCATGGCGTTGTAAAGAGTCGGATATGACTGAGCCACTGAACTAAACTGAATGAGGGGAATGACACCATCCTAATGGCACAAAGAGAAGAGGAACTAAAGAGCCTCTTGATGAAGGTGAGAGAGGAGAGTGAAAAAGCGGATTTAAAACTCAACATTTAAAAACGGAAGACCATGGCATCTGGTCCCATCACTTCATGGCAAACAGACTGGGGGAAAATGAAAACAATGACAGACTCAGTAATAAAAGTGTGGAATTCTAATCACTAAACTGCCAGGGCATTCACTAGAAGGATTCTTAAACATCAATGATTGATTATTTCTGCAATGGCTTCTGTATTCCTGAATTGGTGTAAACACCAACGATTATTCCTGCAAAGGCCTCTGTATTAAGTATGAATGCACATAATGCTTTTATATTTTTAAGCATAATAACTATTCTAAAAAATTAAATCTGATAATAACTTTAGTTTTATCTCAACAATTAAACATTTCTTAAGAAATATCAAAAGAATTTCTCAAATTAGGCCATGCCCTGTTTAAAACACTTTCATGAAGTTAAAAAATTTTTAATAACTTATGTCATTAAGCTATGCAAGCAGCTTATGTTTAACAATAAAGGTCCATGATGATTTTAGAAATAATCTCATATTCATAGTTTGACCGAAAGAAACTAAACCATAGTACTATATAGTTTTTTTAAGGAAGGAATTAAATGACAAATAAAATTACTGGGGGGAAAAAACCTCATATCCATTTCTTGTCAAATTGGACAATTTCCGGAAACAATTCCCTGAATGTTTATTATGTCTAACATGTATGCACACGCATGCTAAGTCGCTTTAGTCATGTCTGACTCTGCGACACTATAGACCACAGCCAGCCAGGCTCCCCTGTCCATGGGATTCTCCAGGCAAGAATACTGGAGTGGGTTGCCATGCCCTCCTCCAGGGGCTCTTACTGACCNTAACATGTATGCACACGCATGCTAAGTCGCTTTAGTCATGTCTGACTCTGCGACACTATAGACCACAGCCAGCCAGGCTCCCCTGTCCATGGGATTCTCCAGGCAAGAATACTGGAGTGGGTTGCCATGCCCTCCTCCAGGGGCTCTTACTGACCCAGGGATCAAACCCGCATCCCTTTGTCTCCAGCACTGGCAAGTGGGCTCTTTACCACCAGCACCACCGGGGAAGCCCGTGTCAAACACAGGAGGAAAAGAAGAAAAGTGTTTCAAGATGATGTAAGTGGTTTCCTAAAACCAAAACATGAGAGCACGTGTGTGTTTCCACCTGCTTGGGCATGTGCACACGCACTCACACATGGGCAACACACATACACACACAAACACACTCTGCGGTCACACCAGTGAACCAACCAGTGAAGTTGCTCAGTCGTGTCTGACTCCTTTTGAACCCATGGACTGTAGCCTATCAGGCTCCTCCATCCATGGAATTTCTCCAGGGGATCTTTCCGACCCAGGGATTGAACCCAGGTCTCCCACATTACAGGAAGTCGCTTTACCGTCTGAGCCACCAGGGAAGTGGTCACACCAGTCGAGGTCAAATAGCAAACTAAAGTTCTGACCTTCCATGGCTGGGTTTTCACTCTGAAGCACTACACTTGCTGTGTAATACACCAACGTCAAAATCCACTCGTGGCAGAATAGGGCCTGGAAAACAAGCACCCGGCCCTCACTCCCACACCAACGTCGCTTTCACGTTTTTGTGGAAATCCACACCTCTCCCTCCCTTAATGCCGGCAGTGCTGGAAGCCGAAGGAACTTCACAGCTGAGAAAGCAAGAGGGATAAACCNATTGGAAGGACTGATGTTAAAGCTCAAACTCCAATACTCTGGCCACCTCATGCAAAGAGTTAACTCATTAGAAAAGACTCTGATGCTGGGAGGGATTGGGGGCAGGAGGAGATGACAGAGGATGAGATGGCTGGATGGCATCACCAACTCGATGGACATGAGTTTGAACTCTGGGAGTTGGTGATGGACAGGGAGGCCTGGCGTGCTGTGATTCATGGCGTTGCAAAGAATAGGACACGACTGAGTGACCGAACTGAACTGAACTGAACTGAACCGAAGCTTTCTAATGTTTAATGCAAAAAAGACATGGTCAGTTAAAGATTGACATTANAGGGAGGCCTGGCGTGCTGTGATTCATGGCGTTGCAAAGAATAGGACACGACTGAGTGACCGAACTGAACTGAACTGAACTGAACCGAAGCTTTCTAATGTTTAATGCAAAAAAGACATGGTCAGTTAAAGATTGACATTACCCATCTTGCCTGGAGAATTCCATAGACAGAGGAGTCTAGTGGGCTACAGTCCATAGGGGTCGCAAAGGGTCAGACACAGCTGAAGCAACGAGGCACACAGCACAGGGTAAGTCAAAAGATACAGGGCTACTCCTGTGAGTGAGAGTTTCTCCTTTGAATTCTGGCAGAGTACACTACCTCTCCCTGACCAACATCACAAGCCAGGTCCATACAGAACTGTCCTCCAAGTGCTTTAACTTCAGCAAAGCCGGAGGCAGGCCTGAGATCCCCTAATGTAAACCGAGGGACCTCCCAAGGGGACATCCATGAAATGCACATGCCCCCACCACCTACTGGCTGGCAGTACCCAAGACCCAGGATGGGGGCAGAACTCATTTTGAGGAGAAAGCAGATATATTCTGCCATCATGATGCATGGCTGTGGTAAAACACAGGGGTGTTAGTGAACACTAGATGAACTGGTTAAAATCAAGGATAATTTCAATCAAAGAGTGTCGAGCTTGATGCTCTCAAGCGTCATTTCAAAGGAGGTAGTTTAACTTCTAAACTGTCTTAGGAGATGATGCACTGGATCTTTCAGGCTACACATTGAACAGCGTTGACTACAGAGCAGGCACCAACCATCTTGCAGAAAGACAGAGATAGAGCCTAGACTGTGGCAATGACAATGGATCATTTCAATGACATGTGTCATGGCAGAAGCATACACATGTTCATTCTGTGAATACAACTAACACAGCGTCTCGTGTCATAGAAGTGTAAAAACTAAAAGGCACAGTGTCATAAAGATACTTTAATCATCTTTTTAAAAAAGTTGTATAGTTCAGGTTAGTTTATTGACATCGACATGCAAATAGCCAATGCACTTGCCAGTGGTGGACACCATGATGTCCAGTCACTCTGGATGGTTCATCCAGACTCAGTGTTGTAAGAACAGCGTGCAGAGATCCAGATTCACAAAGAGGTTTTCTGGGTAATCTCATTGCTGATGGGGATTGATTAACATGAGAGAAAAGTGATGGAAAGCAACTAAATGGGGCTGCTTGTTTTTAATTTCTCTCCAGGACTTCCCTGGTGGTCCAGTGGTTAAGAATCTGCCTGCCAACGCAGGGGAAGCAGGTTCGATCCCTGGTCTGGGAGGATTCCACATGCTGTGGAATCCATGAGCCACAGCTCCTGAGCCTCACTCTGGAGGCCCCAGTCTGAAACTCCTGAGCCCGCACTCTAGAGAGCTTGTGCTCTGCAACGAGAGAAGCCGCCTGCAATGAGAAGCCCCCACAAGAAAGAGTAGCCCCCACTCACCGCAACTAGAAGCCCACATGCAGCCATAAACAAAACTCTCCGCTATCTCTTCACTTATTCTTCTATCTAATCATTCTTTAATTTAAAAAATATTTATTGATCACACACGGTATGCTAAGCACTGTTCTAGTCAAGAAGGATAAACACTGAAAAAGATAGCTGCTGCCCTCACGGAGCTGACATTCTAGTGATTTCAGAAGTCACTCATGGGAATTATTTGCACTTAACGTCTAAATCATAGACCCAGGGATTCCCCTGGTGGTCCAGTGGTTTTAAGAATTCACCGGCCTGGGGAGGAAGGTGGGAGGCCGGTTCAAGAGGGAGGGGACACAGGCATACCTACGGCTGACTTGGGTTGATGTTTGGCAGAAACCAGCGCAATACTGTGAAGCANTGTCTATGTCCCAAAATCTTTCCCAAAATGTGGAAGCACAGTGCAGCCAGGATAAAGGTCACATTTCTGAAGGAGAGGCCCATTGAACCGACTGGTCAGCTCATAAACCCTCTTCTTAGAGACTGGGTGCTGGGTCCACTGTCCCCCGAGTGGATGCCTTCCTAGTGTTTCACTCTCACTCATGACTACCTGGAATGTCCTGCTGCTTCTTGTCCACCCAAATCCTAGTCATCCTTCAGCTCCAGCTACAAACCCATCTCTCCTTAAATCTTCCCTGCCCAGCTGTGTCTTAAACACTATGCCTGAGGGTCCTTATGTGGAGGTACTCTTAGGCTTGGGGCTTTCCAAGTGACGCTAGTGGTAAAAAAAACCTGCCTGCCAATGCAGGAAAGAAAGAGACGAAGGTTCAGTCCCTGGGGCAGGAAGATCTGCTGAAGGAGGGCATGGCAACCCATTCCAGTATTCTTGCCTGAAGAATCGCAGGGACAAAAGAGCCTGGTGAGTTACAGTCCATGGGGTCACAAAGAGTCGGACATGACTGAAGTGACTTAGCAGACACACACTCTTCTGCTCACTTTATTTTATTCCCTCAAAGAAAGGGGCTTCCCTGGTGGCTCAGAGGGTAAAGCATCTCCTACAATGCAGGAGACCTGGGTTTGATCCCTGGGTTACCAAGATCCCCCGGAGAAGGAAATGGCAATCCACTCCAGTACCCTTGCCTAGAGAAAGAATCCCATGGACAACGCATCTGACTCTTTGCGACCCCATAGACTGTAGCCCGCCAGGATCCTCCATCCATGGGATTCTCCATGGAGCAATGAATAAGACGGGTCCCTCTTCTTACGGGTGTTTCTCTCCAAAGTCTTGCAAAGGCTCTCTGCTCAGGAGAAGTGCTCGAGGGCTATCTATTGATTTGATTTGCTTAAGCCTGTTTATTTTGCCAGTGATTCTGACTCTTCCACTGATTTGTTTCAGGTCTCACTGACTGGAACATGTATTTTCATGCTTTAAGACTTCTTTCAGGTTGCAGGGAGTTACATCAGTAAGTAAAAGCAATTCAGCAAATACTTTCAAAATGATCTACAACGTAGATCTGTAAGAACTTAAAAGGAACAGGCGGTATTTAATCATTCTTAAGGTAAAATCTGCAGTGGCCTGTGTGTTCTCAGTCTGGCCCCATACCTTGTCATGTCTTGTTTCACCTAAATCGTTCACAGGTAAAACAGGAAGCGTTCGTCATTTTCAGGTTCCTATAAATAAACTCACAGCCTAGCATATAAAATTTTTTCTAGTGAGTGAAAGTGAATGGAAAACTACTCCCCTCCCACCACATCAAACAAGAAAGTTCCCAAGGAAAAAACTTTTTTTTCCACAGTTGAATGCTCTCCCACAGACTGCAACTTTAAAGCCTAACAATTCACAGATTAGTGAATTTCTAGAAGCAGTGATAAGAAAGCAACAAAAGTGGCAATTTCTACCTAGCCATCATTGCCCTGTGCTGAGTCTCCTTGCTGCCTTAGCCCATGATCTCCAAGCATTTGTTACATACTTATTAGACCTCTCTATGTTGCAAAAATGACTTTGAATGGCTTATGAAACTTAAGTGCAATGTTACAGGATAAAGTTAAAAGACTAATGTAAATGATACAAAGAGGGAGAAAAAGCAAGATTCTATAGTAAAACCGGTCCATGAATTACGTTAGTTCACAAAATACAGGTTATGGAGACCACACATTTGAAGGGGCTAAGCTTTTGAACTGTGGTGTTGCAGAAGACTCTTGAGAGTCCCTTGGACTGCAAGGAGATCCAATGAGTCCATTCTGAAGGAGATTGGTCCTGGGTGTTCATTGGAAGGACTGATGTTAAAGCTCAAACTCCAATACTCTGGCCACCTCATGCAAAGAGTTAACTCATTAGAAAAGACTCTGATGCTGGGAGGGATTGGGGGCAGGAGGAGATGACAGAGGATGAGATGGCTGGATGGCATCACCAACTCGATGGACATGAGTTTGAACTCTGGGAGTTGGTGATGGACAGGGAGGCCTGGCGTGCTGTGATTCATGGCGTTGCAAAGAATAGGACACGACTGAGTGACCGAACTGAACTGAACTGAACTGAACCGAAGCTTTCTAATGTTTAATGCAAAAAAGACATGGTCAGTTAAAGATTGACATTACCCATCTTGCCTGGAGAATTCCATAGACAGAGGAGTCTAGTGGGCTACAGTCCATAGGGGTCGCAAAGGGTCAGACACAGCTGAAGCAACGAGGCACACAGCACAGGGTAAGTCAAAAGATACAGGGCTACTCCTGTGAGTGAGAGTTTCTCCTTTGAATTCTGGCAGAGTACACTACCTCTCCCTGACCAACATCACAAGCCAGGTCCATACAGAACTGTCCTCCAAGTGCTTTAACTTCAGCAAAGCCGGAGGCAGGCCTGAGATCCCCTAATGTAAACCGAGGGACCTCCCAAGGGGACATCCATGAAATGCACATGCCCCCACCACCTACTGGCTGGCAGTACCCAAGACCCAGGATGGGGGCAGAACTCATTTTGAGGAGAAAGCAGATATATTCTGCCATCATGATGCATGGCTGTGGTAAAACACAGGGGTGTTAGTGAACACTAGATGAACTGGTTAAAATCAAGGATAATTTCAATCAAAGAGTGTCGAGCTTGATGCTCTCAAGCGTCATTTCAAAGGAGGTAGTTTAACTTCTAAACTGTCTTAGGAGATGATGCACTGGATCTTTCAGGCTACACATTGAACAGCGTTGACTACAGAGCAGGCACCAACCATCTTGCAGAAAGACAGAGATAGAGCCTAGACTGTGGCAATGACAATGGATCATTTCAATGACATGTGTCATGGCAGAAGCATACACATGTTCATTCTGTGAATACAACTAACACAGCGTCTCGTGTCATAGAAGTGTAAAAACTAAAAGGCACAGTGTCATAAAGATACTTTAATCATCTTTTTAAAAAAGTTGTATAGTTCAGGTTAGTTTATTGACATCGACATGCAAATAGCCAATGCACTTGCCAGTGGTGGACACCATGATGTCCAGTCACTCTGGATGGTTCATCCAGACTCAGTGTTGTAAGAACAGCGTGCAGAGATCCAGATTCACAAAGAGGTTTTCTGGGTAATCTCATTGCTGATGGGGATTGATTAACATGAGAGAAAAGTGATGGAAAGCAACTAAATGGGGCTGCTTGTTTTTAATTTCTCTCCAGGACTTCCCTGGTGGTCCAGTGGTTAAGAATCTGCCTGCCAACGCAGGGGAAGCAGGTTCGATCCCTGGTCTGGGAGGATTCCACATGCTGTGGAATCCATGAGCCACAGCTCCTGAGCCTCACTCTGGAGGCCCCAGTCTGAAACTCCTGAGCCCGCACTCTAGAGAGCTTGTGCTCTGCAACGAGAGAAGCCGCCTGCAATGAGAAGCCCCCACAAGAAAGAGTAGCCCCCACTCACCGCAACTAGAAGCCCACATGCAGCCATAAACAAAACTCTCCGCTATCTCTTCACTTATTCTTCTATCTAATCATTCTTTAATTTAAAAAATATTTATTGATCACACACGGTATGCTAAGCACTGTTCTAGTCAAGAAGGATAAACACTGAAAAAGATAGCTGCTGCCCTCACGGAGCTGACATTCTAGTGATTTCAGAAGTCACTCATGGGAATTATTTGCACTTAACGTCTAAATCACAGACCCAGGGGTTTCCCTGGTGGTCCAGTGGTTTTAAGAATTCACCGGCCTGGGGAGGAAGGTGGGAGGCCGGTTCAAGAGGGAGGGGACACAGGCATACCTACGGCTGACTTGGGTTGATGTTTGGCAGAAACCAGCGCAATACTGTGAAGCAATTATCCTTCAATTAAAAATAAATATTTTTAAAAGACAATAAGCAAATATATATAGATCCAAATAGGTAAATAAGCAAAAATAAACGTGATTACAAAAAATAAAATAAAATAAAAGAATCCGCCTGCCAATGCAAGGAATCCTGGTTCCATCCCTGGTCCAGGAAGATCCCACACCCTGGGGGTGGCGGGGGGGGGGGGGTGCGCTGCAACTGAGACCATATACCACAGCTACTGAGACTGTGCTTCAGACTCTAGAGCTCGTGCACGGCCACGAGAGAGTAGTCCCCACTCACCACAGCTAGACAAGGTCTGAGCACAGCAGTGAAGACCCAGCAGAGCCAAAAACAGATAAAAAAGTTTGAAAAAAATCACAGGCCCCATATTCCTTTGTTCTAGCAGGTGATATCTGGACCGCTGTGCTCAGCTCTGGTTGCCACATCTTCCAGAGGATAATGAAAACCAAGAGAACCTTCACTAGAAGGGTGTCTGGAAATGGAATCATACAAACGAGATCAATAGGAGGAACTGCGACTATTTACTCAGAGAAGAGAAGAAAAATACAAACATGGGAAGGGCTTCCAGGGAGAGAAGGCAGACNAATGAAAACCAAGAGAACCTTCACTAGAAGGGTGTCTGGAAATGGAATCATACAAACGAGATCAATAGGAGGAACTGCGACTATTTACTCAGAGAAGAGAAGAAAAATACAAACATGGGAAGGGCTTCCAGGGAGAGAAGGCAAACAGCCTTACGCACCTTCCCACATGGCAGAACGTTAACAGGTCCCTCTACAGAGGGGGCAGGGGTAGGGGGACACCAAGGCCTTCCAGGTGGTTCGGTGGTAAAGAATCTGCCTGCAAGAGACTCAGGAGACATAAGTTCTATCCCTGGGTAGGGAAGATCCCCTGGAGTAGAAAATGGCAACCCACTCCAGTATCCTTGCCTGCAGAATCTGATGGACAGAGGAGCCTGATGGGCTTCAGTCCATGGGGTCACAAAGTGTAGGACATGACTGAGCACAGCACACAGGGGGCAGGGTGGGAGAAGGGGGCTGAGTGAAAAAACATGTATTATGTGTTTTAACAGTAGTTATTGACAAAATCAGAGTGTTAGTGGAAACAGTAAATATTAAATTGGTACAAAATTTCCAAATACAATCTNGTACCATAGATGTGTATAAGAGACAGGGGTGGGAGAAGGGGGCTGAGTGAAAAAACATGTATTATGTGTTTTAACAGTAGTTATTGACAAAATCAGAGTGTTAGTGGAAACAGTAAATATTAAATTGGTACAAAATTTCCAAATACAATCTTCTTAATTTTTTAAAAACAGAACTGTGGGCTTATTTACTTAAAA
Source organism: Raphicerus campestris (assembly GCA_006410735.1). Taxonomy (NCBI): domain Eukaryota; kingdom Metazoa; phylum Chordata; class Mammalia; order Artiodactyla; family Bovidae; genus Raphicerus; species Raphicerus campestris. The sequence continues at coordinate 26,568 of SJYW01009343.1, read as the reverse complement.
ATAACTTAAAAATTAGGATACATGCTTAGAAGGACTATAAGCGAGACTGCAGCAAAACTTTTAAGGGTAAGTAAGCTCTTGCTGTTCTTGGTCTTTTCTTAACAAGGAGTTCACTCGCACAGCTAAGTGAAATTTAGGCCAAAACTTTTGGCCATTTTTATAACCACGGAAAAATACTTAACAGCAATTTATATTGCAAGAATCTAACAGCACTTTGAGTAACATCACAATAAAATTTCCTACAAAAATGTAACAGATTTCACATCTACTTGTAACTTTTCATAGTAGGTATGACAAAATGACCAAGTTTAGTGTGCAGACTTGTGCATCCAACATCCATCCTAAAGCTAGCTCAGCCACACGGAGCCAAAAGGTTCCTGTGTCTCCACCGTGTCTGACCACTGTACCATGAACTGCACCTTGAACCATACTCATCCAACATTTCCAAGGCCCCGTGATCATCACATTCGGCAGAAGAGCACTGGACAGCCGGCTGATACAGTGTGAGCCATCACAGAGCTTGCTACCCAGAGGAATCACAACAGGTTCCATCCTGGGGTCACACTCCGATGAGCCCTAGAACAGCGTTTCTGCTTTTAGCACCTTGCCACGCCCAGAGGGCCTGTTCAACACCATTGCTGGGACCCTCCCCAGAATTCCAGATTCTGTCCATCTGGGGTGAGCCTGCTGATTTGCATTAAGACCGAGTTCCCAGGTGAAGACCACACTGCGGGCTGGGGAGCCAGGCTTTTTTATTATTTACTTATTTATTTATTTTTGGCCGTGCTGGGTCTTCATTGCTGTGCACAGGCTTTGTCGAGTTTCGGCAAGTGGGGACTACTCCTCACTGCAGTGGGGAGCACAGGCTATAGGCCTGTGGGCTTCAGTAACTGCAGCACGCAGGCTCCGCAGTTGCCACTCGTGGGCCCTGGAGTGCGTGGGGCTCAGCAGTTCCAGCGTCCAGGCTCTAGAGCATGGGCTCAGTAGTAGTTGTGCAAGGGCTCGGTTGCCCCACAGTGTGCCGGGTATTCCAGGACCAGGGATTGAACCCCTGTGCCCTGCATTGACCACTGGACCACCAGGGAAGTCCTGGGGAGCCACACTTTGAGAAGTGCTATCCCAGACAAGGCTGGGTTGCTTCAAATTCTGGATTCAGTGGCCTGGAGGTTAAAGAGATCCGTGTATCCTGAGTCACATCTAAACTCCAGTCTGGTCTTCTGTTCTCTTGAAGGAGATGATCAAGACTAATGATTTTAAAATAAAAAGGATGAGCTTTAAACATCACTTAAAGGTAGAGGGGGCAGGTAAAGCCAGGTGTCCAACAATAGAATAAGTTATTTACAACACATGGAATCTGTATAACTGGAGGATTTGAGATCACGACCATGTTACTATCTGCTGCCTAGGATGCGGGCTATTTCAAAAACTGATCCAGACCTCTGTCAACTATAGTGATTCTATTACTTATGTTGCAGTGTAACAGCTGGAAATTAAATAAGACTTTGAGGGATAATTTACGTTTTCCATTATATTTTTACAGGAAAATGAACTACAAGTCCTAAACCAGTGACTCAAATGTTTTAGAATGAATAATCTTTGGAAGTTGGTGACCGCCTGTAACTGAACAAACATTCATGTATTCATTTATTCAACCAATAAATCTTAAGGGTCACCTTTATACTTAGCTTACATGCTGGGAACTGGAAGTATAAAGAAGAGTCGCTGAACTTCAGGAACTCATGATCAAGTAAGATGAACATAACTGAGAGAATAAAAAACCCAAAGCCTCCACATTATCATATAAATGACATCTGATCTGATTAGTATGCAGAGTGAGTGTGTGAATATGGATTTTATAAAAGTATGTAGCTTCACCAAACTGGAGATGCCAAATTTAAATGAATCCTCGAAGAGACTGGCTCACATTTTGTCATGATTAGAACATTATTATTGTTGTCTTTGTAGCTGTAAAAATCAAACACCATCATGACATGTAACCATTGTTCTTTCTCAGTCTTTGCATCACATTTTCAAACCATCTTTAAAACTTTTTTAACCATCTTAAAAAGCCTCAGAATCACTGACAGGCAATGACAATCCAGTATTCTAAAGTTGTCAGTGACAAACTTTTACTTCTGAAAGAAATGAACTTTTGAATTAATAGTAATGATGAGACTGCGTGTGTGCTCAGTTGTGTCCGAGTCCTTGTGACCCCATGGACTGTAGGCCACCAGACTCCTCTGTTGGTGGGGTTTTCCAGACAAGAATCCTGCAGTGCGTTGCCATTTCCTTCTCTAGGGGATCTTCCTGACGCAGGGACAGAACTCGAGTCTCCTGTGTCTCCTGCATTGGTAGGCAGATTCTTTATCACTGAGCCACATGGGAAGCCCAATAGTAATGTTATAAAACATTTGAAAACACACACATAAATGTCATAGTATTTGATTAAGGAAACTAAGAATAAAATAAAAATTGGAAATTCATAAGTTGAAACAACTGCCAAATTTTAGCCCAGGGCAAACTTTTTACTGCTGTATTTTAAGTGCTTTAAAAATCAGGTTTATAATGGAAACACAGACAGACCAAGCTCCGATGTAATATACATAAATGATATGTTTCTGTTCTTGTATAGTGATTTCCCTCCTCTCTAAACATTAATCTTTGAATAACTTACTCCATAAATTATTGAACTTAGTTCAAAAGCAAATGCAATCTAAAATACCCATTTACTGAATGGCTACAGTGCCATGCTGAAATTACTGTGATTTATCTCTTTCTTTAATGGTTACTGTAGCAAACGTACTTCATTGCTCAAAATTATTACCTGGTAGCACAGTTTACTCTAGTTTAAGCATAAATCTATCCCCCTATTCAGAACAGAAGCTGTTTGTCAAGATCTCGTTCACTGTTCACTCAGCCACTGCCATGAGGCTCGACTTTTTCTTCTTACATTCTGAGAGTGTACCTATACATACACTGAGGTACGTATAGATGGCATGCATATTTGGGGGAAAGCAATTGAATTTGCATGCACTATGATTCCTGCAGTGGGGGAGGGGGGAGGTAAGCACCATTTACCCACCACTGAGCTCATTCCCTGTGCTCATGCGACGTGGCTCTACCAGCGCAGCCTCTGCACGCGGGCCTGTCTATACAACTGTTGCATTTCTCACACATTACTGCTCGCAGGTACCTCAGTCACAGCAACTGAGCTGTCGTTGCTGTGGTTACAGTGAGAGATTCTGCTTTAGAATCCAACTTCTCATCTGCACCAAGAGGAAGGCCTCCTCCTCATTTCCAGTCTTATGATTTGGTTGGCAGAAGAGTTGAGGGAAATGTCTATTCTTCATCTAGAGACTATTTGGCTGCAACATGACAGTGGGCTAAATGGTTTAATATAGAGAGTGCCGCTAAATAAATAAGAAAAACACTACTTTAGATAGAAAAATGGGCAAACAACTTTAAGAGATGAGCCACAGAACAAGATATTTTTTAAAATGTGCTCTTAGAAATAAAGAATTGAAAACACTATGAGGATACCTTTCACCAATCAAACTGGTAAAGTTTTCTTTTTCTTGATAATATTAAATACTGAGAAATACAAAATTTAAGAAGCATAGATATGCTGCTAATGGAAGTACAAACTATACACTATTTCCAGATGGCAATTTAACAGTGTTCGTGGAGTCTTTAAAATGTTCCTACATTCAGCCTGCGAATAAACTCACATCTAATAATCTACTTAAGTATAATAAATTATGAAAGTGAACATGTACATTTATAGATATTAATGGCTACTTATTTTTATAACAAAAGATGTCCATTTTTAAATATTCATGGTTATTCATTTTTATAATAACAAAAAACACTTAAATAGCTTGAATTGAGGGGTACATAAATAAACTATGATACACTCACAAGATAAAACAGTATATAACCATTAAAAATCACAACTCTGGAGAGTAGTTAACAAGTGGAAAGTGTTCTCTATAGAAGGTTAAGAAATATAAGCAAGCACGCTGTATCCACAGCTTGATTCCAAAGTGTATTTGGGTAAATGCGTGAACATNCAAGATAAAACAGTATATAACCATTAAAAATCACAACTCTGGAGAGTAGTTAACAAGTGGAAAGTGTTCTCTATAGAAGGTTAAGAAATATAAGCAAGCACGCTGTATCCACAGCTTGATTCCAAAGTGTATTTGGGTAAATGCGTGAACATATATAGAATGTACTATATGCTTTGTTCCCTGAGGTACCCCAGAACCCAGCAGTGTCTGGCACTTAGTAGGTATTCACTGCAGTCTGGGAGGAAATAACCTAATATGTGGTTAAATCTGAGATGGGGATAGGGATCAGAGGTTTAAGCATAACTAAGTTTGTTTTTTAGGCATTGCTGTATTTTCTTATTTTTCTATATGGTGTATGTAACTCCTTTTACAACCCCAAAGCAAGACAAAACTGTTTCTATTTGAAGTGTATTTTTTCTAATGCTATTTCTTCTATAGAGCTAGAGTCAGATTTGCTTCAAAATTTACACCCACGTGCAGCACAGTCTCAAGATTCTATACCATAACTGGGACCTAGAAAACCCAAGGTATAGTAGAGGTATATTAATTTTGTTAAATCTCACATGATAAGTGATTTCTTTTCTACAAACAGATACTTAATGGGAGCCTTGTCATTTAAGGGTACATTATTCATGTCATCTGGCAGTCTGGTTGGGAGGGGCGTTTGGGGGAGGATGGATACATGTACATGTATGTCTGGGTCTCTTTGGCATGCACTTGAAACTTACAACATTGTTAACTGGCTATACCTCAATATAAAATAAAAGGCTTAAATTAAAAAAAATAAAGATACATTATTCAGCACACAAACACATACTTCACTGTACCTTATTTTTTTAAGTGCATTATAATACTGAATATTTTGAAACATAAATAACTTGGAATTTTCTTCACAGAAAATTTGCTTTCCTTTCCCTTTCTCTTCAGCTGCCTTGTTAAATTCTCCTTTCCCATAGCATGAAAAGATAAAATTGGAAGCATTTCCTTGTTGTCTCTTAACTAGCCTCAGTCACCTAAATATCACCAGGGTGTTAATTAGAAAATGGTTATTTCATATAAAATTATGCATATTATATGCACAGAGAAATTGCATGTATGCAAACAGTAAGCCAATTTGCCCCTGGCAGGTAGCACTTTTTTCCTTAGCAAAGCAAACAAACAGAAGCCTCAGAAGAGTACAAACAGGAAACACACTCAGACCTGCTCTCCAAGGGCAGAAAACAGATGGACAGCCATTCCCCAGCATCTGCAGCAGGACTGATAAAACACAATGACCAGCGTGCCTGGAAACTGAGAGGGGAGCAGGCTGTGTCCGTGCATACGGCATGTTCTTCCAAGGCTGCAATGAACACGACACAATTGCGATTTGGAGAAACAAGAGAAAAAAAGAGTCTTGCATGGAACAGCCAGGTCTGTCAAGAAAAAAAAGGCACAATCCATGCAGTGATATGGTATCACTTCTAAATCACCCAAATTATTTCCTTCCTATCAAGCTAATGTACACAAACTCAAAACACTAACACTTGAATTTTTCATTCATTTCATAAAATTTGGGGCTTCCCTGGTGTCTCAGATGGTAAAGAATCTGCCTGCAATGCAGGAGACCAGGGTTCAATCCCTGGGTCGGGAAGATCCCCTGGAGAAGGGAATGGCTACCCACTCCAGTATTCTTGCCTGGAGAATCCCATGGACAGGGGAGCCTGGCAGGCTACAGTCCAAGGGGTTGCAAGAGTCCGACACAACTGATCGACTAACACTTTCAATCTTTACACTTTCATAAAATTTAACAGAAAGGGAGTCTGAGTAGAGCACTCACCTTTACCACAAAACCTTAAGCTAGGAGAAACAAAGGGCATCCTATCTATACATTTTAAAGATTGCGCATATACAGTTTGAAAGTTGCTATGAAGACGCTGTTTAAAATATTCCGAATTTTAGTCACCAGACACATGACCTGACAAATTCATGAAAATGTCAATTAAACTAAGGAGGAAATGATCTTTGGAAATACAGAATTCAGTTCTTTGTCATAAAACATTCACAGAGCAGTAAGTAACCCCTTCAACTCTTCCAAAAATGTTTTAATGTTGGGATGAGCAATGCAACACAGGAGAATGACTGAACAGGCAAGAGATGGAAAGGTGGTTATACTTGCTAGGCAAGATTCAACAATGGGGAAAAGACTGGTTACATCAAAACTGTCGAGGGCCTTTACAGTCATGATTCGGAGTCTGGAAGTTAATGAATATTTCTGACAGGTCTTAAGGAAAATTAAAGATGTTACCCTTTCTGTGGGACGTCCGCAACCTCCAAGACTGTCGGGTGCTCACATCACACCATTTAACGACATGATACTGCAATTGTCTAGATTTGCCTACAAGGATTTCATGGAAGGTTTCTCGGCAGAGGCTGCTCACCATTAACGTCCCAGTATCTAGTAAAGCACCTATAGACATTGGACGAATGCACGGATAAAAGGTAGTAGGTGGGGACAGAAAGTGGAGAGATCATAGCACAGAAAGCCTAATGCCCAGTATACGGTAGGAAACTAATGCACACTCATCAGCCAGATTAAAATTTCTATTATGTTTTTAATCTCTGATATTGACATTGTCTAATTTGATCTACAAAGAATGAGACAGACAGTATGTTGAGAAACAAAGACAATGACAGAGACATGTTCAGTGAAGGACTGACACTTTGTTAAGCTCTCTCTATATATGGTTTTTCCAGTAGTCATGTATGGATGTGAGAGTCAGACCATAAAGAAAGTTGAGCGCCAAAGAACTGATGCTTTTGAACTGTGGTGTAGGAGAAGAGTCCAACACCCTTGAGAGTCCCTTGAACTGCAAGGAGATCAAACTAGTCAATCCTAAAGGAAATCAGTCCTGAATATACACTGGAAGGACTGATACTGAAGCTGAAGTTTCAATATTCTGGCCACCTGAATCAAAAAACTGACTCACTGGAAAAGACTCTGATGCTGGGAAAGATTGAAGGCAGGAGGAGAAGGGGATGACAGAGCTGCATGACATCACCAACTCCAGGGACATGAGCTTGAGCAAGCTCTGGAAGTCGGTGATGAACAGGGAAGCCTGGCGTGCTGCAGTCCATGGGGTTGCAAAGAGCTGGACATGACTGAGAGATTGAACTGATGCTGATATCGTCCATTACATGCGTCAAGGATGTTGCTAGGGACCACACAAGACTGCCATCTGTCCTTGCTTACCCTGAGTAGGCAACCAAGGGAAAAGTAGTTTAGGGATCAGTTCAGTTCAATTCAGTTCAGTCAGTCAGTCGTGTCTGACTCTTTGCGACCCCATGAATCGCAGCACGCCAGGCTTCCCTGTCCATCACCCATTCCCAGAGTTCACTCAGACTCATGTCCATCGAGTCAGTGATGCCATCCAGCCATCTCATCCTTGGTCGTCCCCTTCTCCTCCTGCGCCCAATCCCTCCCAGCATCAGAGTCTTTTCTAATGAGTCAAGTCTTCGCATGAGGTGGCCAAAGTACTGGAGTTTCAGCTTTAGCATCATTCCTTCCAAAGAAATCCTAGGACTGATCACCTTCAGAATGGACTGATTGGATCTCCTTGCAGTCCAAGTTTAGGGATACATGAGAGCAAATAGCTATTTTCTTGAAAACTCTCTCTTAAATACTCAAATGGTACCCATTTTTAAAATTGAACTGATTGCTTCAGTTATCCAACCCCAAGGTATTATCAAGTAACCCAAGAAAGAGCAGCAACAAACTCCTTGGGGTCACTTGGTCAACATAACCTCATAAACACCAAGTAATTACCAAGTGTTCATCAAGGCTCCCTCTCACACTGCATCCCACCTCCCCACCTGCTAGCTGTCACTGGATCTCCGCCTATAAATTGCAGGCATATCCCAGGGCCAGATATGTCTTGAGGAGCAGGTATTTCTGCAGTACTTTCTGATTCATCATTATCAACGTAATTATCATCACCAGCATCGTCCCCATCATCTTCTTCCTCTTCACTTCACTGCCATCATCACCAACGTCCATCAAGTACGTGCTTGGTGCCACATACCATTCTAGGCACTTTACATGTATTACTGCATTTAATCTTCTCAAACGCCTTGATGCTGCTGCTGGCTGCTAAGTCGCTTCAGTTGTGTCCAGCTCTGTGTGACCCCATAGACGGCAGCCCACCAGGCTCCTCCGTCCCTGGGATTCTCCAGGCAAGAACACTGGAGTGGGTTGCCATTTCCTTCTCCAAGGCATGAAGGTGAAAAGTGAAACAAGTTGTTCAGTCGTGTCCAACACTTAGTGAACCCATGGACTGCAGCCTACCAGGCTCCTCCATCCGTGGGATTTTCCAGGCAAGAGTCCTGGAGTGGGGTGCCATTGCCTTCTCCATCAGACATCTTATGCAGTAGCAAATTTTACTATTTCCATCTTAGAAACTAGGAGAGTGAGACTCAGAGAGATTAAGACCACATGCTAGAAGTCTACTTGATTCCAGGGTGCACCGTCTCAACTGTCATGCTTACCATCGACTGACTCGTTGGGTCAGTACTTCAGTGATGACAACTGGGCTACCTTTAGCTTGCTGAGTCCCTCTCCTCCTCCCTGGCTCTTTAGCCCATATCCAGGCATTTTGCTTGGCTGTCTTCTTCCTTCAAAGGCTTTGTTCTGATAACCTGCACAATAACCTTGGTCTTCTTCCAGGGCAGGGCTTCTGCCCCATCCTGTGTCAGCCTGGTGACCAAGTCCCTTCCACCTGCTCACAGACTTAACAGACAGATATCCATTAGCAGGGGTTCTCAGTTTCCCATCCCTGCCTGACTCCTCTGTCTTGAGGACCCCCATCACCTGCNTAATTATATTTGGAGCTAAGATGGACTATTGATATTGATATAAAACAAAATCCACCATTTTCAAAATACTGGTGTATAAAAACATATATTATTGTCAGGGAGAGAGTCAGGGATGGTTGATTTAACAATTCTCAACATGCTGTGTATGGTGATACAAAGACACTTTTAATGTCCTTGACTCTTAAGCAAACTGAAGTGCTATAAATTTGTCCTAACAGAGGAAAGCATGTGGATCTGGTGGCTAGTTTTCTAATAAATACTTATTTGCTGTCAGATACACTTGTCAAGATGCCACATTTTTAGGTAAAAGCCATATCCTGTGAATAAATATTTGTGTATCTATAATGAATACTCAGGGGCAGCTAAAATTACTGTCTACTAAAATTATAAGCCAACTGTTATTTTACAATTTCAGGAAGCACCATAGCTCATAATAGCAGAAATTTGAATGCAAACTGACACAACTGTGTTATTTTACTATCAATTATATTCTTATATGTGTTTCCATGTCACTATCTACATCTTAAAGTGTACTTAATTTGGAGGCTTAAAGAATGCAAACCAGTTCATCACAAGAAAACATGTTAACACATGCAGGATTTCTAAAACAAGGAATGAAGGAATGCTTATTAAGTTCATATTAGTTATGAATAAAACTATCATCAGGTGTGGAGAGGCTGTAGCTTGCTTTTCACTATCTGGCATCAATAACAAAAGAGTATGTCTTAAGATAAATGAAGCGCTCAATTTCATATAACATGTACTATATTCTAGCTCTTTGGCTTTTAAAAACCCAATTTCACGTTTCCTAGCTTTCACAGGAAAATCATATATTCAATAAGCATTTACCTGCTGTATGCTTTAGATGACACCTAAATGAGTCATTCACAATTCTCTTCTCAGTGAGTCTGCAGTCAGTCACTGAGAACAGAGACATACACACACACACATAGAAAGAAAAAAATAACACAAGCACTGACTATAATAAACTTTCCTGAGAGAATATGATAAGTGATAAAATGAACCTGATTTTATGATCATGTACCCATTGGGCATGCTCAGTTGCTTCAGTTCAGTCGCTCAGTCGTGTCCAACTCTTTGCAACCCCATGAATCGCATGGGGCAGCATGGGGCAGCATGGGGCAGCATGCCAAGCCTCCCTGTCCATCACCAACTCTCGGAGTTCACTCAGACTCACATCCATTGAGTCAGTGATGTCATCCAGCCATCTCATCCTCTGTCGTCCCCTTCTCCTCCTGCCCTCAATCCCTCCCAGCATCAGAGTCTTTTCCAATGAGTCAACTCTTCGCACGAGGTGGCCAAAGTACTGGAGTTTCAGCTTTAGCATCATTCCTTCCAAAGAAACCCCAGGGCTCATCTCCCTCAGAATGGACTGGTTGGATCTCCTTGCAGTCCAAGGGACTCTCAAGAGTCTTCTCCAACACCACAGTTCAAATGCATCAATTTTTCAGTGCTCAGCCTTCTTCACAGTCCAACTCTCACATCCAAACATGACTACTGGTAAAACCATAGCCTTGACTAGACAGACCTTAGTTGGCAAAGTAACGTCTCTGCTTTTGACTATGCTGTCTAGGTTGGTCATAGTTGTGTCTAACTGTGTGCGACTTATGGACTGCAGCCTGCCAGGGTCCTCTGTCCATGAGATTCTCCAAGGCAAGAATACTGAAGTGGGTTGCCATACCCTCCTCCAGGGGGTCTTCCTGACCCAGGGATCCAACCCACTGCATAACCTGTGTCTTCTGCACCACAGGCAGATTCTTTATCCCTGAGCTATCCAGGAAGCCCCATGTACCCATTATTTATCATTATCTGCCCAATATGATCACAGAAACAACCCTAAGACATTCACATAGCTGAGGAGTGGTATTTGGGTGGTCATTTCCAATTGTCCCCATAGACATGTGGTCCTATGAGGAAGCACATGACCAGAGGAAGTTCAGAATGGAGGCAGGGGTGGGGGGAACAGCTAATCTAGAGCCCCCAAAAGGTGGGATGACAGGCATTTTATGAATGCCCCTTAAAACTGGTTTAAAAGTTAAACAATAAAGATGTGGTGGTGGTGGATTCGTCACTAAGTCGTGTCTGACTCTTATGACCCCATGGACTGCAGTCTGTCAGGCTCCTCTGTCCATGGGATTCTCCAGGCAAGAATAGTGGAGTGATTTGCCATTTCCTTCTAAAGAAATAGTAATGATAAAACTGTTTATTTTGAAGTTGTAACACAAAGAGAGTTTTCCATGATATATAACACTACAGAAAAAAATTATTCTCAATTTTAAAATCTTATTATTGAAAATCTTCATTAAGTGAGAAAAAAAAAAACATACAGATTGGAAAAGTCTTAAAAATTCTATTCTCAGCTATCATTATCAACATATAAAACCCCACACGGTCTGCTAAGAAGCTATTACAACAAATAAGTAAGTTTAACAAGGGCTNTTTTCTTGAAAACTCTCTCTTAAATACTCAAATGGTACCCATTTTTAAAACTGAACTGATTGCTTCAGTTATCCACCCCCAAGGTATTATCAAGTAACCAAAGAAAGAGCAGCAACAAACTCCTTGGGGTCACTTGGTCAACATAACCTCATAAACACCAAGTAATTACCAAGTGTTCATCAAGGCTCCCTCTCACACTGCATCCCACCTCCCCACCTGCTAGCTGTCACTGGATCTCCGCCTATAAATTGCAGGCATATCCCAGGGCCAGATATGTCTTGAGGAGCAGGTATTTCTGCAGTACTTTCTGATTCATCATTATCAACGTAATTATCATCACCAGCATCGTCCCCATCATCTTCTTCCTCTTCACTTCACTGCCATCATCACCAACGTCCATCAAGTACGTGCTTGGTGCCACATACCATTCTAGGCACTTTACATGTATTACTGCATTTAATCTTCTCAAACGCCTTGATGCTGCTGCTGGCTGCTAAGTCGCTTCAGTTGTGTCCAGCTCTGTGTGACCCCATAGACGGCAGCCCACCAGGCTCCTCTGTCCCTGGGATTCTCCAGGCAAGAACACTGGAGTGGGTTGCCATTTCCTTCTCCAAGGCATGAAGGTGAAAAGTGAAACAAGTTGTTCAGTCGTGTCCAACACTTAGTGAACCCATGGACTGCAGCCTACCAGGCTCCTCCATCCGTGGGATTTTCCAGGCAAGAGTCCTGGAGTGGGGTGCCATTGCCTTCTCCATCAGACATCTTATGCAGTAGCAAATTTTACTATTTCCATCTTAGAAACTAGGAGAGTGAGACTCAGAGAGATTAAGACCACATGCTAGAAGTCTACTTGATTCCAGGGTGCACCGTCTCAACTGTCATGCTTACCATCGACTGACTCGTTGGGTCAGTACTTCAGTGATGACAACTGGGCTACCTTTAGCTTGCTGAGTCCCTCTCCTCCTCCCTGGCTCTTTAGCCCATATCCAGGCATTTTGCTTGGCTGTCTTCTTCCTTCAAAGGCTTTGTTCTGATAACCTGCACAATAACCTTGGTCTTCTTCCAGGGCAGGGCTTCTGCCCCATCCTGTGTCAGCCTGGTGACCAAGTCCCTTCCACCTGCTCACAGACTTAACAGACAGATATCCATTAGCAGGGGTTCTCAGTTTCCCATCCCTGCCTGACTCCTCTGTCTTGAGGACCCCCATCACCTGCTGCTGGTCCAGACTTGAACTTCCTGCTGGAGACCTGAGCCTTCCAGGAGATACTGGTGTTGAGGCCACTCAGTGGGTGGGTCTATAGCCAAGTGCTGGTCTCTGCAGGACATTTCTGCTCCTGCCATCAATCAGTAGCTTTGCTGGGAAAACTCTGAAGGTATTAAGGGTGGTAATGAATTTCACATTAAAATTACCCACGTGCCAGAGAAGCTCTTGGATTCTCTGTTTCAACTGCACTCCAACAAAGACTCATTCTCTCTGGAGGCAGCACAACAAAGACACTGTTCCAAGCCAGTGCTGGACACACAGCAGCTCCCTTCTCCTGCAAGACACAGAGGAGCCTGCCACCTGTCAGAGAGGGTGTAGTTTAATTAGGTAACACTTGTGAAGGCTTTTGTGACGTGTAGCACACGTGTCATCCCGGGAGCTCACACATGGCATTCCACATTGCAAAATTCAAGAGCTATTTTTAAAGACTCTCTACCAGCTGAGCAGAACCTACAGTATGTCCTTCACAGACTGTTGTAAATCCACTACTCTTTCATTGGGATACCTCGAAAAGAACACACAACTGGTGGAGATTATTGAACAGGATACAAAGGTCACTTGAAAAAAATTTACAAGCAATGTTTAGTTTTCAGAGAAACCTCAAAGAGCTTTCTTTGTTTTAGCCAGTACTTTGAAAACAAACAATTCCAGTGGAGGTGGCAGTTTGCAGAGGACCTACTGCACCACGCCTCCAGATGTCATTTCCAGGTAGGCGAGTGAGTCAGGACGCTGGGGGCCAGCTGAGGGAACCGCAGAGCCTTCTGGCATGCCCTGGAACCTATAAACACCAAGGCCAGGGTCTCTGAGGCCCTGCCTAGACTTGCTTGGTCAGTTAAAGTCAAGTGCCTCGTGACAGCTGTAGGTGTAAGTGTAAGATCTACCTCTCCAGACTGTGATTACAGAAAGCTTTGCTGGCTTCAGGAAAACTAAATGGCTTATTTTTAATGAATGAGGGCAGGCCCCTCATCTCCTCTTTAAGAATGCTTCCTTCTGTCAAAGGGATCCTGTGACTGAGTAGGTAGGCTTAATGGACTGCCTCTGGCTAAGAGGTTTGCGGGTAGTTCACCCAAATCATTTTAGTCCTCCAATGACTGCCAGTGGGGTTTGCGGCCTCCCCCTTGGGCTTTCCCTTCTGTGATTAACTGACCATCCTGAGGGCTCTGTGGAGACCTGTGTCCCGCACTTTGTAGGGGCAGGGGCTGCCATGTTCTCAAACCCATTCACAGGACTTCCTTGGAAGTCCAGCGGTTAGGACTCCATGGCTTTCACTGCTGGGAACCCGAGTTTGAACACTGGTCGGGGAACTAAAATCCCATAAGCCTCTCAAGCCCCAAAATTCATGTTTATCTTTCTGGAATCTATGCTCNCCTGCAAGACACAGAGGAGCCTGCCACCTGTCAGAGAGGGTGTAGTTTAATTAGGTAACACTTGTGAAGGCTTTTGTGACGTGTAGCACACGTGTCATCCCGGGAGCTCACACATGGCATTCCACATTGCAAAATTCAAGAGCTATTTTTAAAGACTCTCTACCAGCTGAGCAGAACCTACAGTATGTCCTTCACAGACTGTTGTAAATCCACTACTCTTTCATTGGGATACCTCGAAAAGAACACACAACTGGTGGAGATTATTGAACAGGATACAAAGGTCACTTTAAAAAAATTTACAAGCAATGTTTAGTTTTCAGAGAAACCTCAAAGAGCTTTCTTTGTTTTAGCCAGTACTTTGAAAACAAACAATTCCAGTGGAGGTGGCAGTTTGCAGAGGACCTACTGCACCACGCCTCCAGATGTCATTTCCAGGTAGGCGAGTGAGTCAGGACGCTGGGGGCCAGCTGAGGGAACCGCAGAGCCTTCTGGCATGCCCTGGAACCTATAAACACCAAGGCCAGGGTCTCTGAGGCCCTGCCTAGACTTGCTTGGTCAGTTAAAGTCAAGTGCCTCGTGACAGCTGTAGGTGTAAGTGTAAGATCTACCTCTCCAGACTGTGATTACAGAAAGCTTTGCTGGCTTCAGGAAAACTAAATGGCTTATTTTTAATGAATGAGGGCAGGCCCCTCATCTCCTCTTTAAGAATGCTTCCTTCTGTCAAAGGGATCCTGTGACTGAGTAGGTAGGCTTAATGGACTGCCTCTGGCTAAGAGGTTTGTGGGTAGTTCACCCAAATCATTTTAGTCCTCCAATGACTGCCAGTGGGGTTTGCGGCCTCCCCCTTGGGCTTTCCCTTCTGTGATTAACTGACCATCCTGAGGGCTCTGTGAAGACCTGTGTCCCGCACTTTGTAGGGGCAGGGGCTGCCATGTTCTCAAACCCATTCACAGGACTTCCTTGGAAGTCCAGCGGTTAGGACTCCATGGCTTTCACTGCTGGGAACCCGAGTTTGAACACTGGTCGGGGAACTAAAATCCCATAAGCCTCTCAAGCCCCAAAATTCATGTTTATCTTTCTGGAATCTATGCTCTGACACAACAATGCGGATCATACCAAATGCAAGTCAAACCTGAACAATGATCCATCTTTAATTTTTTTTAAGAAAGTTACCCTGTGATATATCTCCTACAAAATTAATACGTTTCTTCAAATACTGTTTTATCAATCTTCCCCCCCAACACACACACACATGTGATATAACAAAGGCACCTTTTAGAGAAAAGCCTTGGATTAAAGCCATCAAGTGTCAGAAAAGTTATATTCTTCCCTGGCGCTTCCCATCTAATAGGTGGAAGAAGTTCAATATATGAAAATCAGTACCCCTTTAAAATAAATAGAATTTCCTAGGCATACACACAATTTTCATTGACTAATATCAACATGTAACTTGTTCAGCTGACACCAACAGGCACCAACAGGACTAAGCGATTTTTTCCCCCAAATTCAACACCAATTTCTAAATTCACTGGCCAATGGAAGCCCCACTCATCTGTCATTATACAAATGAGAGACGTCCCTGGTGGTCCAGTGGTTAAGACTGCACTTCAACAGGGGGATGCAGGCTCGACTCACAGTGGGGAAACTAAGATCTCACATGCCACGAGATATGGCTAAAAAAATTTTTTTAATGTGAAAACACTCTGCTGTCTTGAATGTCAATGATTTTGGCTCACACTGAGCACAGCCAGGCATTACGCTTGGCACTGTACAAATATTGAGAAATGTGTTCATTCTTCCTGAATGCTAAGGAATGTAATAAGCACCACAAGGGCAGACACTTCACCCATTTTCTTCATTGCAGCAGCCCCAGTGCCTGGCACATAATAGGTGCTGAATAAATATGTATTGAATACATTAAAAGAAAAATTTCTCATCGTTCACACGGTAGCCTTCGGAGATTATGTTTATCCCCTTTCTACAGAAGGANACCAAATGCAAGTCAAACCTGAACAATGATCCATCTTTAATTTTTTTTAAGAAAGTTACCCTGTGATATATCTCCTACAAAATTAATACGTTTCTTCAAATACTGTTTTATCAATCTTCCCCCCCAACACACACACACATGTGATATAACAAAGGCACCTTTTAGAGAAAAGCCTTGGATTAAAGCCATCAAGTGTCAGAAAAGTTATATTCTTCCCTGGCGCTTCCCATCTAATAGGTGGAAGAAGTTCAATATATGAAAATCAGTACCCCTTTAAAATAAATAGAATTTCCTAGGCATACACACAATTTTCATTGACTAATATCAACATGTAACTTGTTCAGCTGACACCAACAGGCACCAACAGGACTAAGCGATTTTTTCCCCCAAATTCAACATCAATTTCTAAATTCACTGGCCAATGGAAGCCCCACTCATCTGTCATTATACAAATGAGAGATTTCCCTGGTGGTCCAGTGGTTAAGACTGCACTTCAACAGGGGGATGCAGGCTCGACTCACAGTGGGGAAACTAAGATCTCACATGCCACGAGATATGGCTAAAAAAATTTTTTTAATGTGAAAACACTCTGCTGTCTTGAATGTCAATGATTTTGGCTCACACTGAGCACAGCCAGGCATTACGCTTGGCACTGTACAAATATTGAGAAATGTGTTCATTCTTCCTGAATCCTAAGGAATGTAATAAGCACCACAAGGGCAGACACTTCACCCATTTTCTTCATTGCAGCAGCCCCAGTGCCTGGCACATAATAGGTGCTGAATAAATATGTATTGAATACATTAAAAGAAAAATTTCTCATCGTTCACACGGTAGCCTTCGGAGATTATGTTTATCCCCTTTCTACAGAAGGAGAAACTGAGGTTCTAAGAGATTAAGTAACTTGCTCCCAGTCACATGGCAAGCTCCCTTCTACCTGCCTCCTACACTCATGCTGAATCATTCTGCTCTATATCACCTGTCTCCTCAAGCCAATTATTGACTAAAACCATTTGCATCCAACAAAATGTCCATATGAATACACAGTTGACCCTTGAACATCTCAGGGCTCGGTCTGCATTTAATTTATAGCCCATATGTGAGGTTCCTCCACATCCACGGATTCAACCAACCAAGAACAATGCAGTACTGTACTATTTACCATAGACAAATCTGCATATAAATGGACCCTTGCAGTTCAAACTCCTGTTGTTCAATGGTTATCTGTTCATGCAAAAAAAAAAAAAAAAATCTAGAAATTCTACCCATGATAGGCTTTCTGACTGTGCCTTATTACCCAATACTTAGCATGTTTGGGCATTCAGACCTAATTATTTGGGTGCTTCCTCTATATCTTTACATAATTATCCTCTTTTAAGCAAGTATTACAAAGACAAAAGTGGAAACACAAACCTTTTCGGATGACTTTCACCTGCTGTAAATATGAATGACCTGCCCTTGGTAAAGGAGGATCTGAAAGCCACCCGCACTTTAAATATTCTTCATTCTCCAAAGAGGGAAGGCCACACTTCTTCATGAAAAGGAGGAGCAGGTCCCCGTCTATTTATTCTTCCTTTCTGCTTTCTATTCTGCATCACCATTTTTTCTTCCGTTCTTTCTGACCCACAAACATGCTCAACTCCCCCCATAGAAAGACAAATGAAAGATAGGGGAGGGGAGGAGACAGGAGAGGAGAGGAAGAAAGGGAGGAAGGCAGGAAGGGGCAGTGAGAGGGAGGGAAGGAAGGAAGGGGTTGGTTGGTGAGCTCTGCTCATTGCACTCATTCTTCAGAGCGGAAGATCACACTTCTCATATGAATTTTCTATGCCCACCTCCTCCATTCACCCCTCACAGACCCATTCATTTCAGACCATACATCAGGTTAGGTGCCAAGAAGATGATGATAACTAAGATTCAAGAGACTCTCTCTCACTCTAGCAGCTCCTATAAATCATCAACTACTGTAAAGTTTGTAAAGTCCTTGGCTTTACAGCTCCTAGAGAGCATCTGAACAGAATTTCAACTTCCACACAGTATAAAGTGAGTTCTGATCTTCCCACAGCCCGCTTCCATCTCTCTCTCACCTGCAAGAAGCCGCATCAGCCTCCAGGCACCTCCGCTTATCCCTGCCTCTGCCTATCCCTGCCTCTGCCATGGACTCAGTGAAGTTCAAGTTCTTCCAATTGACAGAGCATCTTGCCTCATTTCCATTTCCATAGCTGGTGTCTGTACTCAGGCTTCGGTTCCCTTTCATCTGGTCTATAGCCTCAGCCTTCTCACTGCTCCTGCTCCTCCCAAACAACTGAAAAAACTATTGATGAACCAGACTCCTCAAGAACACAATGCCTATGTCATTCTCCTAATCAAAAAATTTTCAAATGNCAGCCTTCTCACCGCTCCTGCTCCTCCCAAACAACTGAAAAAACTATTGATGAACCAGACTCCTCAAGAACACAATGCCTATGTCATTCTCCTAATCAAAAAATTTTCAAATGTTGAACATTCCTGCCCTGTCTGGGGGAAGGTAAATTGGTGCAGCCCCTATGGGGAACAGCATGCAGGGTTCTCAAAAAGACGAAAACTGAGTTGCTATATAATCTAACAATCCTACTCCTGGGCATATATGCAGACAAATTGATAATTCAAAAAGATATACGCAGCATCCTAGGTTCATTCTAGTACCATTTATAATAGGAGGAAAAGGAAGCAACCTAAGTGTCCACTGACATGGTACACACACACACACACACACACACACACACACACACACACAAACATACACACAATGGGATATTACAATACCATAAAAAAGAATGAAATAATGCCATTTGCAGCTACATGGACCTAGAGATCATCACACTAAATGAAGTCAGAAAGAGAAAGACCATATGATATCACTTATATGTAGAATCCTTATCTACACAACAGAAGCAGACACACAAACTGAGAAAAGCCTTGTGGTTGTGCAGGGGAGGGAGTGTGGGGGAGGGGTGGATTAGGGGTTTAGGGCTAGAAGATACAAACCATCTATGGATTAAATAACAGAGTCCAGCTGTGTAGCACGGGGAACTATCTTCAATATGCTGCAGTAAACTGTAATGGAGAAGGGAAATTTTTTCACACATTCCCTCTTAACAACAGAACAATGTCAATTATTTAAGGATGTTTGAGGCTTCCATGATAGGGGTACAACCTACTCTGCAAATTACTTAGCCTCACTAATTTAATTGAAATTGAACTCCACTAAGCTCCCATGAACATCCAAACATGATTCAAACTAAGCTAATACTAAAGTAGCTCAGTCTACCAAGACTATAGTTAAGTTTCATGCATTTGGTAAGAAGCCAACATGCACACCGGATTCATGCAGTTTTTAAAATGGTAAACATGTCCCTAGAGTCTCATCATTAAACCTCAGTATTACTCAGAATCGAGTTGTTTTCCGTAAGACATGCCTCTTTCTTTTTTTCCACCAATAATTATTTTGCCTGTGACTCTTTTCATACATACTTCATGATTTAGTGTTTCAATTTTGGGGAACTTGCTGCAAACTTAGGGGATAATGGTACAAATCATAAGCTCAGAGGTCACACAATAAATACTTCATTATACCATTTGACATCATTTTTTAAGCAATCTTTTTCTCCTTTCATTCAGGGATGCTTTAAGGTAACTGTAGCCTTTAAAGAATCCTTCTCTCCGAGTGACAGCAGCTAAGTAAATAACTGCTACTATAGCCAGGAAAAGAATGAGGTACAAATTGAAATTTATGTGAAACATAAACTCTTGGTGCTTCTTAACATTTCTTAAGTGAACTCTGATTTTCTCAATGCTTTAAACAAAATCTATCTAAAATGATCCCTCATATTTATAAAACTGTAAGCCTCTTTAATATCTTGAAATATGATCTCTCAGACATACACATGCTTTTTTAACACCTCAACTGCAAGTCATAGCGAGTCATAAGTATCAACATTCAGTCTAGCTTCAGGCCATGAAGGTTATGTAACAAACAGGAAATTTATCAAAATGGAGATTAAGGTTTTGAAAAATTAATGGAAAATCCACCAAGAGAGTAGTCTGCTTAAAAGTTTAGCCAAATATTCCCATTATGGAAAGAAAATAAAGTTCTAAACAACCGGGGATTTCATGCTTCACATTAATTTCATCAACTTTACATAGAAAAGTACTAAAAACCCAAATGACACTTCTTTTTTTATATATAGTTTTATATACAGCCTCTTATATAAAGACTAGAGATCTCTAAGAAAATTAGATACCAAGGGAACATTTCATGCAAAGATGGGCTCGATAAAGGACAGAAATGGTACAGACCTAACAGAAGCAGAAGGTATTAAGAAGAGGTGGCAAGAATACACAGAAGTATACAAAAAAGATCTTCATGACCCAGATAACCACGATGGTGTGATCACTCACCTAGAGCTAGACTTCCTGGAGTAAGAAGTCAAGTGGGCCTTAGGAAGCATCACTACAAACAAAGCTAGTGGAGGTGATGGAATTCCAGTTGAGCTATTTCAATTCCTGAAAGATGATGCTGTGAAAGGGCTGCACTCAACATGCCAGCAAATTTGGAAAACACAGCAGAGGCCACAGGACTAGAAAAGGTCAATTTTCATTCCAATCCCAACGAAAGGCGATGCCAAAAAATGTTCAAACTACTGCACAGTTACGCTCATCTCACACGCTAGCAAAGTGATGCTCAAAATTCTCTAAGCCAGGCTTCAATAGTACATGAACCGTGAACTTGCAGATATTCAAGCTGTATTTAGAAAAGGCAGAGGAACTAGAGACCAAATTGCCAACATCCGCTGGATCCCTGAAAAAGCAAGAGTTTCAGAAAAACACCTACTTCCACTTTACTGACTATGCCAAAGAATTTGACTGTGTGGATCACAACAAACTGTGGAAAATTCTTAAAAGATGGGAATACCAGACCACCTGACTTGCCTCCTGAGACATCTGTATGTATGCCAAGAAGCAACAGTTACAACAGGACATGGAACAGACTGGCTCCAAACTGGGAAAGGAGTAGGTCAAGGCTATACACTGTTACTCTGCTTATTTAACTTATATGCAGAGCATATCATGAGAAATGCCAGGCTGGATGAAGCACAAGCTGGAATCAAGATTGCTGGGAGAAATATCAGTAACCTCGGATATACAGATGACACCACCCTCATGACAGAAACTGAAGAAGTAAATAGCCTCGATGAAAATGAAAGAGGAGAGTGAAAAAGTTGGCTTAAAACTCAACATTTCAGAAAACGAAGATCTTGGCATCTGGTCCCACCACTTCATGGCAAATAGATGAGGAAACAATGGAAACAGTGACAGACTTTATTTTCTTGGGCTTCAAAATCACGGCAGATGGTGATTGCAGCCATGCAATTAAAAGACGCTTGCTTGTTGGAAGAAAAGCTATGACCAACCTAGACAGCATATTAAAAAGCATATTACTTTGCCAACAAAGCTCTGCCAAGTCAAAGCTATGGCTTTTCCAGTAGTTGTATATGGATGTGAGAGTTGGACCATAAAGAAAACTGAATGCTGAAGAGCTGATGCTTTTGAACTGTGGTGTTGGAGAAGACTCCTGAGAGTCCCTTAGACTGCAAGGAGATCCAACCAATCCATCCTAAAGGAAATCAGTCCCAAATATTCACTGGAAAGACTGATGTTGAAGCTGAAACTCCAATACTTTAACCATCTGATGGGAAGAACTGACCCATTGGAAAAGACTCTGATGCTGGGAAATATTGAAGGCAGAAGGGAGAAGGGGACGACAGAGGATGAAATGGTTTGATGACATCACCGACTCAATGGACATGAGTTTGAGGAAGCTTCTAGAGTTGGTGATGGACTGGGAAGCCTGGTGTGCTGCAGTCCATGGAGTCGCAAAGAGTCGAACAGGACTGAGCAACTGAACTGAAGTGATATATAGCCTTGCACATGGTAAAAATTCAATACATGTTGATTGAATGTATTGCATAACACTGAATTATATAATGCTGAATTACATAAAACTGGATCCTCTCGTAATTCATGGGTGTTTGTCTAATGGAAAAAAATACTTTTTATTGCATTTTTCCTGGACTCCAGGATACCTAAAGTGCTGAATCAATATTTACTGATGGATTGAATCATAGGATTATATATTTAATCGTATAAATTCATGATATTGTTTAAATAAAAATACATATCTGAGAAGCAATTTTTATGTCTCTGTCACAGGTATATGGGCAAAGCTTTATCTTCTACCACTGGGTAGTTCATGACACTACAGAGCATTATATTAGTTTATCACGAGGTCCTCCTTACAGCAAGCCCATCTCAGAACACGTATTACCTCTAGTGCAATGTGGCTTTTTATTACCTCATGAGACTTCCATTTACTATGGAATGTGAATTTTGTGCAGCTTCTAATTTAGACTGTCTTAGAGAGAAAATGTAATGGTGGTAATATGGTTCCTTGCTTTATAGGAAGGTATGGATCTTGTCTCAAGAGAACCCGTTGAGAACTTTAA
This sequence comes from Raphicerus campestris, assembly GCA_006410735.1. Lineage (NCBI taxonomy): Eukaryota > Metazoa > Chordata > Mammalia > Artiodactyla > Bovidae > Raphicerus > Raphicerus campestris. The sequence continues at coordinate 4,027 of SJYW01009343.1, read as the reverse complement.
AAATTGTCTGAGATAAAAAACAAAACCATTCCTGAGCACAAGTAATCTGTTTTGTGGTTTGAACATGCAAACATTAAGAATATAACCATGGGCCCCACATTCCATAACACTCACTTTTTGTTATAACAAAAAAATACCCACCTCTATGTTTAAGCACCTTCTGAGGGAAACTGAGGGAGTACTCATTGGGATTACTGTACAAAACACTCTCTAAATTCACTGCAACTCTACCAGTGGTGGGTTTACAACCTCTGACTGACACATACCAGGATATTTTCCACAAATATCTTCTTGATAAGAGGAGAGCAAGTATTGCTGTTAAGCAAATGTTCGGTTATGGGCTGTGGCGAAAGTGAGTCTTCAAGGGGCCAGACTTGGTCATTTGATACACGCTTCATGACCGCCTCCACAGTTCCACTTTATTCAAAGCACAGGGCATCACTTTCTTCTGCTGACTGACTTTAAATTGTAGTTTTGAAAGACAATCTTGAAGTCACTTAGGTATGAAATTTCTTACATAGCCCCAAGGTGGTGTTGGCATAAAAATTTCTCCCTTCTCTTATCCTTATTCTTCTCTAATTCTTTTATCATAACATTGATGGCAATTTTCACAGCATTTTTGGACATCTTAAAGGAAACAAAACTGTCTTTGGGAATTCATTTAACAAACAGTAAAACAGGAGACTGTTTAAACTCAATACTGCTATTCACACAATACTATCTCCTTACAACTGTTAATAATTAGATATGCAGTTAATAATCGTTGACCTCTGCAAGGCGCAAGTCCCCATGAGCCTCCAGGTACTGTGGCAAATGTTCCAAAGGACTGTTCCTGTTTTGCACAGTCTCCCAGTCATGTCGGATTCACTGTGACCCCATGGATTGCAGTCCAACAGGCTCCTCTGTCCATGAGACTTTTCAGGCATGAATCCTGGAGTGGGTAGCCATTCCCTTCTCCTGGGGATCTTGCCAACCAAGAGATTGAACTTGGGTCTCTTGCACTGCAGGCAGATTCTCTACCATCTGAACCATGAGGGAAGCTTACCCTATATACAATAAATAACTCCAAAAGGGTCAAAGACCTAAATATAAGAGTTCAAACCAAAAAAACCTCTTAGAAGAAAACAAGATAGAAGAAGCCTCATGACATTGTCTTTGACAATGATTTCTTGGCTATGACAACAAAAACATAGGCAATAACCAAAAAAAGAGATAAATTGAACTTCATCAGAATTTTACAACTTCTGTACAACATAAAAACACTATTAACAGAGGCAAGCTGGGGAAAGGGAGAAAATATGTGCAAATCATAGAGTATTTATACTCGATAAGGGATTAATATCCAGGATATATAGAGAACTCCTACAACACAACAACAAAAGGAACCCAATTTGAAAATAGAAAAAAAAAAAACCTTAATAGACATTTCTCTTAAGAAATATACAGATGGCCAAAAAGCATATGAAAAGATGCTCCATGTTACTAATCATTCAGTTCAGTTCAGTCAGTCACGTCCGAGTCTTTGCAAACCCATGAATCGCAGCACGCCAGGCCTCCCTGTCCATCACCAACTCCCGGAGTTTACCCTCAGTTCAGTTCAGTTCAGTTCAGTTGCTCAGTCATGTTCGACTCTTTGTGACCCCATGAATCACAGCACGCCAGGCCTCTCTGTCCATCACAAACTCCCAGAGTTCACTCAGATTCACGTCCATCGAGTCAGTGATGCCATCCAGCCATGTCATCCTCTGTCGTCCCCTTCTCCTCCTGCCCCCAATCTGAGTCTTTTCCAGGGAGTCAACTCTTCGCATGACATGGCCAAAGTACTGGAGTTTCAGCTTCAGCATCAGTCCTTCCAAAGAACACCCAGGACTGATCTCCCTTAGGCTGGATTGGTTGGTTCTCCTTGCAGTCCAAGGGACTCTCAAGAGTCTTCTCCAACACCACAGTTCAAAGGCATCAGTTCTTCAGCGCTCAGCTTTCTTCACAGTCCAACTCTCACATCCATACATCCATCTATCCAACCATAGCCTTGACTAGAGGGACCTTTCTTGGCAAACTTATATCTCTGCTTTTCAATATGCTATCTAGGTTGGGAGATGCAAATCAAANTTCTTCACAGTCCAGCTCTCACATCCATACATCCATCTATCCAACCATAGCCTTGACTAGAGGGACCTTTCTTGGCAAACTTATATCTCTGCTTTTCAATATGCTATCTAGGTTGGGAGATGCAAATCAAAACCACAAGAAGGTATCATTTCACATCCATAAACATGAAAATTGGCTATTATTTTTAAGAAAAAAAGAAAAGTAAGGAAAGGAGAGAACAAGCATTGGCAAGGATGTGGAGAAACGGAAACATCTGTGCACGACTGATGGGAACGTAAAAAGGTAGAACTGCTGTGGAAAACAGCATGGGGGCTCTTCAAAACATTAAAAATAGAATTACCTTATGTTCCAGGATTTCTGCTTCTTAGTATATACCCACAAAGAACTGAAAGCAGAGACTCAAAGAGAGATCTGGACACCCATGTTCATAACATGGGGTTCACAGCATTTCGCTCAGAAGCAAAATGGTTGAAGCAATCCAACTGCCTCTTGATGGATGAATGGACAAATAAAATGTGGTAAATAGATACAGTGAAATATTACTCAGTCCCTAAAAAACGAAGGAAATTCTGTCACGTGCTGCTACATGGGAAAACCTTAAGGACATGACAGTAAGTGAAATAAGTCAGTCCCAAAAGAACGAGTACTATATAATTCCACTTATGAAAGTGAAAGTGTACTTGCTCAGTCCTGTTCCACTCTTCGAGACTTCATGGATTGTAGCCCACCAGGCTCCTCTGTCCATGGAATTCTCCAGGTAAGAATATTGGAGTGGATTGCCATTTCCTTCTCCAAGGGATCTTCCTGACCCAGGGACTGAATTTCACTTGAAGTGAAGTGAAGTGAAGTGAGCTCGCTCAGTCGTGTCTGACGCTTTGTGACCCCGTGGACTGTAGGCCACCAGACTCCTGTGTCCATGGGATTTCCTAGGCAAGAATACTGGAGTGGGTTGCCATTTCCTTCTCCAGGGGATCTTCCCGACCCAGNAGTGAAGTGAAGTGAGCTCGCTCAGTCGTGTCTGACACTTTGTGACCCCATGGACTGTAGGCCACCAGACTCCTGTGTCCATGGGATTTCCTAGGCAAGAATATTGGAGTGGGTTGCCATTTCCTTCTTCAGGGGATCTTCCCAACCCAGGGATCAAACCCGGGTCTCCCGCATTGCAGGCAGATGCTTTAACCTCTGAGCCACCAGGAACTGAATTTCACTTATGAAAGGCCAAATCCATAAAGATAGAAAGTAGAATAGTTATCTGGAGTTGGGGGGGCAGCAGGGAGGGAAGTTATTGATCAGTAGGCATCAGGTTTCAGTTCTGCAGGATGAAAAGAGTCCTGACAATGGAGGGTGATGATGAGAGCACAATATACTAAATGTCACCGAAATGTACACTTAAAAATGGTTAAGCTGGCACATTTTATGCTATGTGTATTTTACTACAGTCTTCAAAAGAAGTAACTTTTTAATCTAAAAGAAAGTAATCTTTTAAACTAAAAAAAAGTGCTAAACCAAACTAAAACAAATTCACCCCTATTCATTTACCCCCATGTAATGAACAATGCCTTCCTAAATCTGAGAAGGGCCTGACCCTGGACCCAAGATTTTCCCCATTCCTTTTGGAAGGCCAATACCCTTAGGGCCATATCCTTCTTCGATTCTTGCGTACAAGCCCCTTAGCACTCAAGCTCCGCTGCTAAGCTGTGCTAGAAAAAGACACACAAATGTTGGCTTGCCTCTGTGCTAGGTGCTGATGGATAGCACACCACTCTCTCTAAGCTTCAGCAATGAATTTAGGAAGCTGTATGCAAACAGTAAGGGCTTCCCAGGTGGCTCGGTGGTAATGAATCCTCCTGCCAATGCAAGAGACACAGAGTCAGTCCCTGAGTCAGAAGATCCCCTGGAGAAGGAAATGGCAACCCAC
>SJYW01009341.1:387347-400148 GCA_006410735.1 Raphicerus campestris | reverse complement strand
AACATATCAGATGATGTACTCTGCATTTCTGGAGGAGGGCATGGCAACCCACTGCTATGTTCTTTCCTGGAGAATCCCCGTGGACAGAGGAGCCTGGTGGGCTACAGTTTATGGGGTCACAAAAAGTCGGACATGACTGAAGCAACTGAGCGTGCACGCATGCACTCTGTACAGAAGTTAAACAAGCAGGGTGACAGTATACAGCCTTTTCATACTCCTTTTTCCACTTTGAACCAGTCAGTTGTTTCATGTAAGCTTCTATNGGACATGACTGAAGCAACTGAGCGTGCACGCATGCACTCTGTACAGAAGTTAAACAAGCAGGGTGACAGTATACAGCCTTTTCATACTCCTTTTTCCACTTTGAACCAGTCAGTTGTTTCATGTAAGCTTCTATTTGCTGCTTCTTGACCTGCATACTGATTTCTCAGGAGACAGATAAGGTGATCTGGTATTCCTATCTCTTTAAGAATATCCCACAATTTGATGTGATCCACACAGTTAAAGCCGTAGTATAGTCAATGAAGCAAATGTTTTTCTGGAATTCCCTTGCTTTCTCTGTGATCCAACGAAAGTTAGCAATTTGATCTGTGGTTCATCTTCCTTTTCTAAATCCAGCTTGTACATCTGGAAGTTCTTGGTTCACATACTGCTTAAGCCTAGATTGGAGGATTTTGAACACCACTTTGCTGGCATGCAAAATGAGTGCAATTGAATGGTAGTTTGAACATTCTTTGACCTTGCCCTTCTTTGGGATTGGAATGAAAACTGACCTTTTCCAGTCCTGTGGCCATGACTGAGTTTTCCAGATTTACTGACATATTGTGTGCAGCACTTTCACAGCATCGTCTTTCAGGATTTGAAATAGCTCAGCTGGAGTTCCATCACCTCCACTAGCTTTGCTTGCAGTGATGCTCCCTAAGGCCCACCTGACTCACACTGCAGGGTGCTGGCTCGAGGTGAGCGGCCACGCCCTCGTGGTTGTCTGGATCGTGAAGGCCTTTTCTGTGCAGCTCTTCTGTCTGTTTGTGCCACCCCTCGTTAATCGCTTGCTCTGTTCTGTCCTCGCCATTTCTGTTCTTTATTGTGCCCATCCTTGCATGAAATGTTCCCTTGGTATCTGCAATTTTCTTGAAGAGAAAAAAAAGTCAAACAAAAAGATGAAAAGCAGCTTGTGGACTATGGGTCCTTAGAACCAACAGTAGCAACAGGAGTTTTGTAGCTGCTGTGGTGGTGGTGGTTCTGATTGAGTTAAAGCCTGACTGGCCCGGATCAGCATGCCAGTTAGCCTCTATCATCCATATACTAAAGACGGCAGCCAGGGATTTTTTCACACCTGTAACTTGGCATATGGCTTTTGGGGGGATTTGAACTCTTTAATTAGAAGCTTCCTTTTGCCCAGAAATTAACGTGTAACTGAGTGATAAGAATTAAGTCAGCCAAGACAGATCTCAGATTCCCACAAACAGAACAGATAAGCAGCCTGAACATGAAGCCTCGAAAGCCGTGGCTGAGACGAGGCTCACTCCCCTGAACCCGGAGTCCCCAGCCCCCTCTCACCGCCAGACGCTATACGGGAACCAGCTTCTGCCTCGCTCCGTTCTCCCAAGCTGAGGGCGCATGGCCCACACCCGCAGGAACAGACCTGGTCTTGGCAGGACGCACGGTGGGCAGGGGTTCACTCAGTGTTCAGTAATGTATAATGGGCGCATGCTTTGTGCCAGGCAGGTGCTGTGCTGGCCACTGGGCGTATGATATGTTGGTAAATGAAACAGACATGGTCCTCTGGCCTGGAGACTGCAGCCCAGTGGAGAAGACAGATGGTAAACACACAAGAACAATACAAATGCTGCATTTGTTCATGCTTCGGGGCCCCTTGCTTGATTTTGTCTTCTTGATGTTGCTCTTTATTCTAATATTTTTGTCATTAGGTATCAGCTTAAATATAAGCTCCTCACTCTTCTTGCTACAGAGTCACTCTAATACATCCCACCGATATTTTTTTCCTTTTCCGTGATGGTTTATCACAGGATATTGAATATAGTTCCCTGTACTATGGCAATGACACCCTACTCCAGTACTCTTGCTTGGAAAATCCCATGGATGGAGGAGCCTGGTGGGCTGCAGTCCATGGGGTCGCCAAAAATCGGACACGACTGAGTGACTTCACTTTCACTTTTCACTTTCATTCATTGGAGAAGGAAATGGCAGCCCACTCCAGTGTTCTTGCCTGGAGAATCCCAGGGACAGGGGAGCCTGGTGGGCTGCGGTCTATGGGGTCGCAGAGTCAGACACGACTGGAGCGACTCAGCAGCAGCAGCGGCAGCGGCGCTATACCGTAGGACTTTATCCCATTTTCTTATAGTTGTGTGCGTTAACCACTCAGTCGTGCCCGACTCTGTGTATCTTGCATAGATAAACCACATCTTCTTTATCCATTTAGCTGTTGATGGACACTTAGGTTGCTTCTGTATCTTGGCTGTTGTGGATAATGTTGCTATGAACACAGAGCCGCGTGTATCTTTTCACATTAGGATTCTGTCCAGTATGTCCCTTTGATTTTGTTCTCTGAGTAGCACTCACCGGTATCAGATATTTTCTTGTGCATTTTTTTAATTAGTATTATCTATCTCTCACCCACAGGAGGTCAACTTCAAAAGGAGGATCTTGTGTCTCTCATTCACTGCCACATCTGGGGCCCTAAAACACTGCCCTGTGTGTAACGGATGCTCAGGAAACTTGAATGACTACATGAATAAGCAATGACATAAAATTGGTGCCTCACCTTTCTATCACATAAAAAAAGACTTTATTTTTATCATGTGCAAATTAGCTGATGATTTTACTTACTCCTCCTCACTCAAAAAGTTGCACTGACGTGATAAAAGGACAATTACATCTTCTGTTCCTCACGAAAAAACTAAGGCCACCCGAGAGGGCTGACAGAACTCCAACTGGATACGGCGCAAGTAAACCTTTAGTCGGGGGTGTTTCTTAACCTGGGTTACTGTGTGATATCCAATTGGCATTTGGAAATCTTAAAACTAGTGCACAGACTCATGTTACAACTGTCACAATTCCGGGTGGGCAGGATTGACTTGAGGAGCTCCAGCTGACACCGTAAGGCTCATGATCAAGCATTCCAGAGCCTTGGTTCATCCAGCCGCCCTGGTGTGGAACAGGCACTGTGCTGAGCATGGTTGTCCAAAGACACACGAGACGGTCTGGCCTCGAGGTGACCGCGGGGGAGACTGAGATCACAGTCAGCAATATTTTACTCTGTGATTCGTGCAGTGATAGAGCTGGCAGCAGAACACGCTGGAAGGAAACCTCACATGATCCGCTACAGTCAGGGTGGGGAGCTGCCTGGAGGAGGCATTCTCCACGTTGAATGTTACTGGATAGAGGATTGGAATGGGGTGGCTGGGAGGAGAAGACAGCAAGGCGACAGGCACGGGGGAGACACGTCCTGAGTATTCGGAAAATGAGAAGCTGCTGTGGGAACAGGAAAGAGTGGGAAGGAGGGGGTGAGCCAGGCAGGAGGACGCATCTGGTGCGATGCTGCACCCCAGCCCTGAGCACCAGCTCCTTCCGGGCTCCTTCTACCTTCCTGTCTCTGAACCCTACCCAGGACCTAGGCCCCTGCTGTGCAAGAGCCAGGATCCAGATTTATGAACAGGGAAGCATTTTTGTCACTGCTGTTCATTTCTTTGGGAAGAATTTTTTGCCTACCTTGGAGAATCTGAAGGTAAGCATTTTTCTCTTGTGGTTCTTTTTGCTCCTGGTAACAGCAAGCTTTTTAAAAGTCAGCATATGTCCATTAACTTTGAAAACTGCAGCAAGGAATCCAGGAAATTTCCATTGTTTGGACAACGGGCAAGGAAGAGTGGCTTCCTCCCAGGAGCATGCAATACTTACTTGTACCTACACGGTTCATGGGGTCACAAAGAGTCGGACACAACTGAGCAACTGAACTGAACTGACCCTCCAGTTAGACATCAGGACAGACAGACGATTAGAAGAGATTAACATTTAACACAACCAGGGTTTTTTCTGGTTTATTAGAAACCTCAGAGATCCAAATTTTGCTTTCCTCTTCCATCACGAAAAGTAAGCACTTCTGTGGTTTTAGTGCTTTGTTCATCAAGCACTTGGCCAGCAAAAGAGCGCCCATGCTACTGCAAAACCCGAAACGGCAATTCTGGGAGGAGCGCTGCGGGGAGACCTCCAGCTGCCCTCCCAGGCCACTCGCCAAGGGGCACACCGAACTCCTTTTAGTGTGAACTGCTCAGCAAGAACTCTTTCGCCCACACTTAAACCCATGCCCAGAGCCCCCTGTAGCCTTCACACCTGTCTGTCCTGCTGTGCGCACACTCACAGTGTGGCCTCTGGCTCGGAGGCACGGCACGCCAGGAGATCGACAGCGGGCAGTGCTGCTGGGTCACTGGGGAGAGGGGCAGGGAGCCCTCAGACGAGGGTGCTGTGCCCCGTTACTGCTGCCCCTGCAGCTTCCTGGAGCAGGGGGTCTGTGGGCAGGTCTGAGAGCCGTCAGAGAGGGAAGAATTAATGCCAGGATAGTAGCCATCAGAAAAAGCAAGAAGCAACTTTGCTAGATTTAGCAAATTAAAGTACAGAAGTCTCAGTTAAACTTAAATTTCAGAAAAATAATTTTTACTATAAGCATATCCCAAATGTTGCATGGGCTATACTTATACTAATTTTTTTTCCCCCACTGAAATTCTAATGTAACTGGATATTCTGCATTTAATCTGGCAGCCCTTCCTGGTAGGCCTGCAGCTCAGCAATCCCTCCACCTAGTGTGCCAGCACCCCCCCCTGCTGTTTTCTCCCTTCTGTCCTCCTCTTCTGGCCCGTCCTTCTCCTGTCATTCCTCCCCAGCAATACAATAGAGGATCTGACGATAGGTCCCAAGTCACTGAAGCTCATTCATTAGTGCTATAGTTTTTTCCCTCTGTGTGCTTCTTTATGGCTGTCCAAAGCTTAAAGATTTTATTCCCTGCTCAAATCACCCCAAGCAACACACAGACAAAGAGAGGANCTGTCCTCCTCTTCTGGCCTGTCCTTCTCCTGTCATTCCTCTCCAGCAATACAACAGAGGATCTGACGATAGGTCCCAAGTCACTGAAGCTCATTCATTAGTGCTATAGTTTTTTCCCTCTGTGTGTTTCTTTATGGCTGTCCAAAGCTTAAAGATTTTATTCCCTGCTCAAATCACCCCAAGCAACACACAGACAAAGAGAGGGAATACTTTAACAATTCAAGTAGCCCCTTCTGAAGCGCTGGAGAGCATAAGCGGTCTGCACCAGTCCCCCTACTTTGACAGCACCTCCCTGGAGAAACCCCATTCACAGACTCCACATCCAGTTTTTGCCACCCAAGCCAGGCCCCTCAGCAGCTTTCATCTGGGGAACAGAGAGAAATGGAAAACACTGGGGACAGGAGGCCGAGACACAGCATCCAGCTCCTGCAGAGAGAGATCCAGGGTCATCGCAACTGCATTTATGTGAGAGTCAGAGTTCACACATGGGGTGACACAATTAAGTGGTAGGTGGTATTCGGGAAACCTTATGAACATGGAGGCTGATGGTAGATCCTGGTGACATAAGCTAACAAGAAAAGTTAAATGGGTTTGGTTGTGTTGAAATACCACTGATTACATTTTGGTGAGCCTTCTATTGGATGCCTAATTACTATATGGTGCCATGATACTTATGCATATCATTTTATATGCCTTAAATTAATTTTGTTAAATTAACTTTGTTATTAACTTTGTAATTTGATTAGAACAGGAGACCCAACCTGTATTGAACTGCAGGCTGGATATCTGCTGCTCTGAGAAATTCAGGGCAGAGAAGGCCCCCATACATGGCTCCCAGTAACTCTCCACTTTCTGGGTTCATGTGTACCCTGGGTCTCCTGACTCGCTTCTAACAGAAGGGATGGGGTGTCACTTCTGAGACTGGGTGGAATATGCCTGTGCCTTCTGCCTTTTCAGCCATCTCTCACCCTCTCTTGCTCTGGAAAAGCCAGTTGCCACGTCATGAGATGCCCTGCAGAGAGGCCCACAGCAGGGACCTTGTGGAGGCCTCTGGCCAACAGCCCCTGGGAACCTGAGACTTGGCAACAGCAGGGGAGTGAACTTGGAAAAGGATCCGCCCCCAGGTGAGCCGAGAGACGTAGACAGACCTGGTGGAAATTTCATACAATCTTGTGAAAAGCTCCAAGCCAAAGGCATCCTGACCACAGAAATTGAGATAATAATTTTTAGTAACAAAAATTCATTAATAATAACTGCTTCCCTGGTGGCTCAGTGCTAAAGAAACCTCCTGCAATGCAGGAGATGAGGGTTCGACCCCTGGGTTGGGAAGATGCCCTGAAGAAGAAGGAAATGGTAACTCACTCCAGTATTCTTGCCTGGAGAATCCCAAGGACAGGAGAGCCTAGTGGGCTACAGTCTGTGGGGTCGCAAAGAGTCAGACAAGACTCAGCAACTAAACAAACATCAACAGAATAATAACTGTGGGTTGCTCTGCACTGCTCAGCTCTGGGGTAGTTTGCAGCAGCAGGTGAAAGAATCCAGTCACTCCCTGAGGACTGCACTTGCGTGGTGCTTCACTGAGAGCTGAAGGTGAAACCCGCTCGGCAATGCAGAGCCCAGCAGCTGAGGCGGCTCCAGTATGCAGGTGATGGCGGTGGGGCTGGGAAGGCAGACAGACCTGGAAACTGGCGGTTTACTGCACCCACGCTCCCAGCTTCTCNTAACTGTGGGTTGCTCTGCACTGCTCAGCTCTGGGGTAGTTTGCAGCAGCAGGTGAAAGAATCCAGTCACTCCCTGAGGACCGCACTTGCGTGGTGCTTCACTGAGAGCTGAAGGTGAAACCCGCTCGGCAATGCAGAGCCCAGCAGCTGAGGCAGTTCCAGTATGCAGGTGATGGCGGTGGGGCTGGGAAGGCAGACAGACCTGGAAACTGGCGGTTTACTGCACCCACGCTGCCAGGTTCTCGGGAGCTCTAGAAACGCTCCTCGTGTCAGTGAACTTTATTGAAATCCGGCTGTCAACCCTGATTCCTGTTTACAAACTGAATACCCAGTCACCCATGGGGCCCAGGAAGTGTTTGGCCTTTCCGTTTGATTTACATTCGTGACCAGCTTCCAGGCCGCTTCTGCCTGAGACTCCCCAGATAGACTCTTGCGGAAGGGACGCCCCTTATTCAAGGGCCTCGGTCCCTTGACTCCCAAGCCTCCCACTGCGACCTCAGCTGCGCGATGCTGGCGGCGGCTCCCCGGAGGGCAGCCCGGCGCGGTCTGCGGCGCCGGCCCGGCCAGCAGCGGGCGGTAGAGGGCGCGCAGGGCGGGCGGCGGGCTGCGCCCTCGGCTTCCCTGCCCAGGGACTGAGGCCGCTTCCCGGACGCCGGCCCTCGCAGAGCCAGCTGCGGGGCCCCTGCAGAGGCAGCCGCGCCCGCCCCTCGGGGCCTGGAGTCCCGGCGGCCGGAACCGCCGTCGAGCTTCTAAACTGGCATCATGTTAGTCTCTGCCTTATTTCTCCAGCACCCGCAGCCTGATAGGCGGCTGCCTCGCAGATGCTGCCTCCGCGACCCCTCCGAGTTCTCCGGGGCCTTCCGCCTACATCGTCTCTCTTGCAAAAGCAAGCCGCCGTGATTTCTGTCTCCTGCGTGGACCCTGGCGGACGCGGCGCTTCGCGTCCACACCTGGCCTCAGGCCTGCTCAGCGTCTCCCTCCTGCAAAGCGAGGCTCTCTGGGCCTGCATGCCCAACGCTCCACCGAAAGCCTGCTGTCTCGGTGCCCCAGGCTCCTGCGTCTCCTCACCCCCGGCCCGGCCCTGCCCTCGGGGGAGGTGAGGACCGCAGACTGGCCAACCCCCAGAGCCGGGGACAAAGAGGGGCTGAGGCAGGGGGCGTCAGCGCAGAGAGGCGGCAGCCGTGCTGTGCCCACTGTGTCCAGCCTCAGCGGGAACGACAGGGGCTGCGGAGAGCAGAGGACAGCAGGCAGCCAGCGCTGGCCACCCAGTTCCGTGGAACAGTTCGGTTCAGTTCAGTCGCTCAGTCGTGTCCAACTCTTTGCGACCCCATGAACCGCAGCACGCCAGGCCTCCCTGTCCATCACCAACTCCCGAGTCCACCCAAACCCATGTCCACTGTGTCAGTGATGCCATCCAGCCATCTCATCCTCTGTAGTCCCCTTCTCCTCCTGCCCTCAATATTTTCCAGCATCAGGGTCTTTTCAAATAAGTCAGCTCTTCACATCAGGTGGCCAAAGTAATGGAGTTTCAGCTTCAGCATCAGTCCTTCCAATGAACACCCAGGATCTCCTTTAGGATAGACTGGTTGGATCTCCTTGCAGTCCGAGGGACTCTCAAGAGTCTTCTCCGACACCACAGTTCAAAAACATCAATTTTTCAGCGCTCAGCCTTCTTTATGGTCCAACTCTCACATCCATACGTGACTATTGGAAAAACGACAACTTTGACTATCCAGACCTTTGTTGGCAAAGTGATGTCTCTGCTTTTTAATACACTCTCCGGTTTGTCATAACTTTCCTTCCAAGGAGTAAACGTCTTTTAATTTCATGGCTGCAGTCACCATCTACAGTGACTCTGGAGCCCAGAAAAATAAAGTCAGCCACTGTTTCCCCATCTATTTGCCATGAAGTGATGGGACCAGATGCCATGATCCTAGTTTTCTGAATGTTGAACTTTAAGCCAACTTTTTCACTCTCTTCTTTCACTTTCGTCAAGAGGCTCTTTAGTTCTTCTTCACTTTCTGCCATAAGGGTGGTGTCATCTGCATATCTGAGGTTATTGATATTTCTCCCGGCAGTCNTCTTCCCGGACGCCGGCCCTCGCAGAGCCAGCTGCGGGGCCCCTGCAGAGGCAGCCGCGCCCGCCCCTCGGGGCCTGGAGTCCCGGCGGCCGGAACCGCCGTCGAGCTTCTAAACTGGCATCATGTTAGTCTCTGCCTTATTTCTCCAGCACCCGCAGCCTGATAGGCGGCTGCCTCGCAGATGCTGCCTCCGCGACCCCTCCGAGTTCTCCGGGGCCTTCCGCCTACATCGTCTCTCTTGCAAAAGCAAGCCGCCGTGATTTCTGTCTCCTGCGTGGACCCTGGCGGACGCGGCGCTTCGCGTCCACACCTGGCCTCAGGCCTGCTCAGCGTCTCCCTCCTGCAAGGCGAGGCTCTCTGGGCCTGCATGCCCAACGCTCCACGGAAAGCCTGCGGTCTCGGTGCCCCAGGCTCCTGCGTCTCCTCACCCCCGGCCCGGCCCTGCCCTCGGGGGAGGTGAGGACCGCAGACAGGCCAACCCCCAGAGCCGGGGACAAAGAAGGGCTGAGGCAGGGGGCGTCAGCGCAGAGAGGCGGCAGCCGTGCTGTGCCCACTGTGTCCAGCCTCAGCGGGAACGACAGGGGCTGCGGAGAGCAGAGGACAGCAGGCAGCCAGCGCTGGCCACCCAGTTCCGTGGAACAGTTCGGTTCAGTTCAGTCGCTCAGTCGTGTCCAACTCTTTGCGACCCCATGAACCGCAGCACGCCAGGCCTCCCTGTCCATCACCAACTCCCGAGTCCACCCAAACCCATGTCCACTGTGTCAGTGATGCCATCCAGCCATCTCATCTTCTGTAGTCCCCTTCTCCTCCTGCCCTCAATATTTTCCAGCATCAGGGTCTTTTCAAATAAGTCAGCTCTTCACATCAGGTGGCCAAAGTAATGGAGTTTCAGCTTCAGCATCAGTCCTTCCAATGAACACCCAGGATCTCCTTTAGGATAGACTGGTTGGATCTCCTTGCAGTCCGAGGGACTCTCAAGAGTCTTCTCCGACACCACAGTTCAAAAACATCAATTTTTCAGCGCTCAGCCTTCTTTATGGTCCAACTCTCACATCCATACGTGACTATTGGAAAAACGACAACTTTGACTATCCAGACCTTTGTTGGCAAAGTGATGTCTCTGCTTTTTAATACACTCTCCGGTTTGTCATAACTTTCCTTCCAAGGAGTAAACGTCTTTTAATTTCATGGCTGCAGTCACCATCTACAGTGACTCTGGAGCCCAGAAAAATAAAGTCAGCCACTGTTTCCCCATCTATTTGCCATGAAGTGATGGGACCAGATGCCATGATCCTAGTTTTCTGAATGTTGAACTTTAAGCCAACTTTTTCACTCTCTTCTTTCACTTTCGTCAAGAGGCTCTTTAGTTCTTCTTCACTTTCTGCCATAAGGGTGGTGTCATCTGCATATCTGAGGTTATTGATATTTCTCCCGGCAGTCTTGATTCCAGCTTGTGCTTCCTGCGTTTCTCATGGCATGCTCTGCACATGAGTTAGATAAGCAGGGGGACAGTGGGGGACCCCAACTCGTGGGCTGCTCGCTGATCTTACCTGCTGCAGGGGCGCCTCCACGGTCGGCTCTCTCTTTAAAGGGCACCGTTACACGGCTCCCCAGTGTTTTAGGGTACTTTTGTGTGTTAGGGGACCATCCATAAAGCAGCTGCTTAGGAGGGGCGGCCTGAAAGGGAAAAAGCTAAACTGTTAGTCGTTCAGTCTCATCTGACTATAAACTCAAATTGAGATGTAAAACGTTCTATCAGGCAATGGCTAAGGCTGATTTCAGTATTTAAACAGCTGATGCGGTGAACTGGTTACACGGACAGTCCATAATCCGAGTGCTTGAAAGGGGCGGGGTAGGGGATCCCCACAGAAGCCGCCCGCCTTTGAGGCAGGATGGAGGAAGACGCGTGCCCAGGCTGGGTTCTCAGGAAGCACACACTTAGGCATAGTTGGGAGTTCACGGTGTTTACCGGAAGCCAGCCTGGGAGGGAAAGGAGAAACAGGATGGCGGAGGAAGAAACTGTCCTGTGATGCAGACCCGCCAGAACCTCAGCCAGGTCTGGAGTGTTGCCCACCAGAGTGTGCGGCCTTGAGTCAGAATGGCTGGGTGCTTAATACCCAGCCCCTTGGGCCCAGGATGTGGGCTGGTTGGGAAGGGCGTGAACACCAGCAGGGCTGACCCTGCAGGGGCTGATGGCTGGAGGCGGGCTGTCCGCTGCACCCTGCCGCCGGGCAGCAGGTCCCTCTTTGAAGGGGACCTGAGCCTCTCGTGTCTTCCACCATAGAATCACCAGAGCCCTGATGGAGGCTGGACCCACCCTCGGTCTGAACAGGGGTGCTGGAGCCAGGCTCCTGGCGGGGATTCGGCAGGAAACAAACGCCTGGCCTTGCCTTCCCTTCTGTTTACAATGTCTAACTAGTGACTGCAGCCGTGAGATTAAAAGACGCTCGCTCCTTGGAAGAAAAGCCGTGACCTACCTAGACAGCACAGGGAGAAGCAAGGACGTTCCTGAAAAGGTCCGTCTAGTCAAGGCTATGGTTTTTCCAGTGGTCATGTATGGATGTGAGAAGGCTGAGTGCTGAAGAACTGATGCTTTTGAACTGTGGTATTGGAGAAGACTCTGAAGAGTCCCTTGGACTGCAAGGAGATCCAACCAGTCCATCCTAAAGGAGACCAGTCCTGAATATTCATTGGCAGGACTGATTGATGCTGAAGCTGAAACTCCCAATACTTTGGCCATCTGATATGAAGAACCAACTCAGTGGAAAAGCTGATGCTGGGAAAGACTGAAGGCAGGAGGAGAAGGGGTCAACAGAGGATGGGTGGCATCACTGACTTAATGGACATGAGTTTGAGCAAGCTCCGGGAGTTGGTGCTGGAGAGGGAAGCCTGGCATGCTGGAGAGCATGGAGTCGCAGAGTCGGACACGACTGAGTAACTGAGCTGACTGAGTGGCTCCTACAGGCCAGACCCGGTCAGAAATCACCGCGGGAGCTGGAGAAGTCCAGCCTGCAGCTGTGAGTGCCTTGAGCTGAGCCAGGGAAGGGAAAGGACCCTGCAAGCAAACAGAGCCAGGAAATCCTCACAGCAACTTTCCTGACTTTCTTTCCATCAAGGCTTAGAACCAGGGCTTACTGACTGCCAGCCGCCAACACCCCAGCCTGTGTGCTCCCCGTCGGGTCAGGCCACCTTGACTCACTGAGGAAAGCTCCTTCAGGAACGAAAGCCTCAGGCCCTCAGCTGCCGGGAGTGCTGGTGACCCCTTAGGGGGTGGTGATCACTGAGAGCAATTGTGCCCAGGACGCACCCCTTTCTGTGGTTCGTGTGTTTGTGCCAAGTCACCTCAGTCTGCCCAACTCTGCAACCCTATGGACTGTAGCCCGCCAGGGTCCCCTGTCCGTGGAATTCTCTAAGAACACTGGAGTGGTTGCCATGCCCTCCTCCAGAGGATCTTCCCAACCCAGGGATTGAACCCACGTCTCTTACATCTCCCGCATTGGCGGGCAGGTTCTTTACCACTAGCACCACCTGGGAAGCCCAAGCTGACAGGGTTGAGGAGTCTGCCATCTGGCCAGTTATTTACAGTGTTAAATTGTGTGTCTTCACCCACTCAAGAGCAGGGAGTTTGGTTTTGTTAATAGCTGTATGTACACAGTGCCGTGTTAACACACAGTGTAAATTCAGATAAATTTGTTAATGAACTCATTCGCTGAGCGCTAAGCCTATGCAGGCACTGATGACATGACCCAGAAGACCCTATGGGGCGTTCCTAGGACAGACTCCTCTCCCACCTCCTCCGCTGCAACTCTTCTCTGAAGTACCCAGATAATATCTCAGGCATATATGCTGAGTTTTCCAGGTGCTAAAAGCCACCACCAAATGGAAGAAATTAAGCTTGATGATTAAGAAACTGCTTGATGATCATGAGCACATAGCCCTCA
>SJYW01009341.1:358542-385618 GCA_006410735.1 Raphicerus campestris | reverse complement strand
AGGGGATCCCCACAGAAGCCGCCCGCCTTTGAGGCAGGATGGAGGAAGACGCGTGCCCAGGCTGGGTTCTCAGGAAGCACACACTTAGGCATAGTTGGGAGTTCACGGTGTTTACCGGAAGCCAGCCTGGGAGGGAAAGGAGAAACAGGATGGCGGAGGAAGAAACTGTCCTGTGATGCAGACCCGCCAGAACCTCAGCCAGGTCTGGAGTGTTGCCCACCAGAGTGTGCGGCCTTGAGTCAGAATGGCTGGGTGCTTAATACCCAGCCCCTTGGGCCCAGGATGTGGGCTGGTTGGGAAGGGCGTGAACACCAGCAGGGCTGACCCTGCAGGGGCTGATGGCTGGAGGCGGGCTGTCCGCTGCACCCTGCCGCCGGGCAGCAGGTCCCTCTTTGAAGGGGACCTGAGCCTCTCGTGTCTTCCACCATAGAATCACCAGAGCCCTGATGGAGGCTGGACCCACCCTCGGTCTGAACAGGGGTGCTGGAGCCAGGCTCCTGGCGGGGATTCGGCAGGAAACAAACGCCTGGCCTTGCCTTCCCTTCTGTTTACAATGTCTAACTAGTGACTGCAGCGTGAGATTAAAAGACGCTCGCTCCTTGGAAGAAAAGCCGTGACCTACCTAGACAGCACAGGAAGAAGCAAGGACGTTCCTGAAAAGGTCCGTCTAGTCAAGGCTATGGTTTTTCCAGTGGTCATGTATGGATGTGAGAAGGCTGAGTGCTGAAGAACTGATGCTTTTGAACTGTGGTGTTGGAGAAGACTCTGAAGAGTCCCTTGGATTGCAAGGAGATCCAACCAGTCCATCCTAAAGGAGACCAGTCCTGAATATTCATTGGCAGGACTGATTGATGCTGAAGCTGAAACTCCCAATACTTTGGCCATCTGATATGAAGAACCAGCTCAGTGGAAAAGCTGATGCTGGGAAAGACTGAAGGCAGGAGGAGAAGGGGACAACAGAGGATGGGTGGCATCACTGACTTAATGGACATGAGTTTGAGCAAGCTCCGGGAGTTGGTGCTGGAGAGGGAAGCCTGGCGTGCTGGAGAGCATGGAGTCGCAGAGTCGGACACGACTGAGTAACTGAGCTGACTGAGTGGCTCCTACAGGCCAGACCCGGTCAGAAATCACCGCGGGAGCTGGAGAAGTCCAGCCTGCAGCTGTGAGAGCCTTGAGCTGAGCCAGGGAAGGGAAAGGACCCTGCAAGCAAACAGAGCCAGGAAATCCTCTCAGCAACTCTCCTGACTTTCTTTCCATCAAGGCTTAGAACCAGGGCTTACTGACTACCAGCTGCCAACACCCCAGCCTGTGTGCTCCCTGTCGGGTCAGGCCACCTTGACTCACTGAGGAAAGCTCCTTCAGGAACGAAAGCCTCAGGCCCTCAGCTGCCGGGAGTGCTGGTGACCCCTTAGGGGGTGGTGATCACTGAGAGCAATCGTGCCCAGGACGCACCCCTTTCTGTGGTTCGTGTGTGTGTGCCAAGTCACCTCAGTCTGCCCAACTCTGCAACCCTATGGACTGTAGCCCGCCAGGGTCCCCTGTCCGTGGAATTCTCTAAGAACACTGGAGTGGTTGCCATGCCCTCCTCCAGAGGATCTTCCCAACCCAGGGATTGAACCCACGTCTCTTACATCTCCCGCATTGGCGGGCAGGTTCTTTACCACTAGCACCACCTGGGAAGCCCAAGCTGACAGGGTTGAGGAGTCTGCCATCTGGCCAGTTATTTACAGTGTTAAATTGTGTGTCTTCACCCACTCAAGAGCAGGGAGTTTGGTTTTGTTCATAGCTGTATGCACAGTGCCGTGTTAACACACAGTGTAAATTCAGATAAATTTGTTAATGAACTCATTCGCTGAGTGCTAAGCCTATGCCAGGCACTGATGACATGACCCAGAAGACCCTATGGGGCGTTCCTAGGACAGACTCCTCTCCCACCTCCTCCGCTGCAACTCTTCTCTGAAGTACCCAGATAATATCTCAGGCATATATGCCGAGTTTTCCAGGTGCTAAAAGCCACCACCAAATGGAAGAAATTAAGCTTGATGATTAAGAAACTGCTTGATGATCATGAGCACATAGCCCTCACACCTACTGATGCCTCAAGATTGATAACGTTAACACAAGAGCCCTGTTACCACACCATCAGCCAATCAGAGAGCTGTGTGTGAGCTGATCACAAGCCCTGGGAGGCCCCTCTCTCACCTGGCCTTTAAAAAAATGCTTTGCTGTAACCCTTTGAGGAGTTTGGGTTTGCAAGGACAATTTCCCATTCTCCTTTCTTGGCCCTGCAGTAAACATTTCTCTGCTCCAAGCTCCAGCGTTTGATATTTTAGTCTGACCTCACTGCGCGTCAGGCACATGAACTTGTGTTTAGTCTCAATGATGCTTTTGGAAATTCTGATCTACTGGGGAAATGAGACCAGTAGAAAAATAATTATAACACAGTGCAGCAAGGGGTCAAGTGACGTGAGCTGCTTGCTCTGCCGGGGCATAGCTTCCCTGAGAAGGAGATAAGGGACTGCTCCCCAGGGAGGAGCCAGGCAGAGAGGCCCGGCACTGGATGAACCCCAGGATGACCCGAGCAGGCAGACTGGTGATCGTAGAGGTCTCTAGGACATCAGGGTCAAGAGGACAACGAGATGGGGGATGCCAGGCAAGCCCTAAGATCCGGCACCACCTCTTCCGGAAACTTGTCAGAACGCAAGCATGAGTGTGCCAAGTCTCACCCAGGAGGCAGATCACTGCCACGTCGGGTACGGTGGCAGGAAACGGGAGCAACGGCCGTGTCAGTCAAGAGGGGAGACAGCCAAGTAAATAAAGCAACTTCCGTACTTTGGAACTGCAGCTTTCAGAGGGAGTTGCGTCGGTCTGTATGCACCAACTTGGAAAGGCTGTACATAATACATTAGAGGGGAAGGGAGATTATATACTGATACCCATTTCCACAGAAAAAGTCATCTGGAAGGAAGCAGACAGTTGGGACTGTGGAAGGGGAACAGACAAGGGGAGGCTATCACTTTGGGGTACTATACGAATCTGTTAAAACCAGCATGGATTAACTTTTAAATCAAGGGGGAAAATATATAAAAGTCCCGGGAGCTTGTGGTCACTGGGCATCAGGGACAAGCTGAAAGTTCACAAGATCAGGTCAGGATAATTGATCAAAACAGGTCACGGGTTAAAGCAAATGAGAGGCAGAAATCAGGGAGGTGAGCTAGTTCAAGAGCAGGGCAGGGCAGTGGGGAAGGGCAGAGACCCAGGAGACCTGCATCCAGGAGACGCACTGCTGACCTCTGCAGGGACCCGCTTCCTGCAGCCTCGGAGGGTCAGGGTGTTCTCAAAAGGAGGCCCAAGCCTTCTAGCTCTCTCTAAGCCAGCCCTCCCTCCATCCACCCCGAGGAAAGAGAAGACGGACGGCCTCTGCTGTTTCTCACCAGCTCCTTACACCAAAAAAAAGGCCTTTCTATTTTGCTCCTTGCAGGACCCCTCAGAGCCTTATTTAAGTGTTTATTTATGTATTTAGCCTGCACTGGGTCTTAGGTGACATACACAGATTCTTCAATCTTCGTTGCAGTGTGTGGGATCTGTTTTAGTTGCAGCATATGGAGTCTAGTTCCCTGAGCAGGGATCGAACTCCAGCCCCCTGCATTGGGAGTATGGAGTCTTAGCCACTGGACCACCAGGGAGGTCCTGCCTTAGAGCCTTTAGCAAGCTTATTGTTTGCCTTGTGAGTGTCTAAGGCATGTCACGTGCAGTATTTCCAAAAAGGATTTAAACAGGGCACTCCTGCGTTAGGTAATAGATTTTACTTACCGCCAAGTTTTCATTACATGAGTATTATATGGGTGCCTTCTCCTTGTCAACAACCCCAGGCCATCTTCCTGGAGGGAAAGACCACATGGAAAGAGAGAGCCTCCTGGGGAAGCCATGTGCCAAAGGCCTGTGGTGCCCAGCCTGAGAGTGAGGCCATCCTAACCCTGCAGCCCAGCCCAGCGAGTGCAGCCCCTGAGAGAGCCAGCTGGTTCTAGTGGGACAGAGACCCAGGGAATCACACGTTTTGTGTCAAGCCACTAAGCTTTGGGCTTATGTTGTGTTATGTAGCCACAGATAACTAATGCCTATCCTACCCCCGGTGGCTCAGGAGGTAAAGCGTCTGTCTACCATGCGAGAGGCCTGGGTTCGATCCCTGGGTGAGGAAGATTCCCTGGAGAAGGAAATGGCAACCCACGCCAGTACTCTTGCCTTGAAAATCTCGTGGACAGAGGAGCTTGGTGCAGGCTACTGTCCATGGGGACCCAAAGAGTTGGGCACAACTGAGCGACTTCACTTTCTTCACTTTCTTCCTATCCCCACTGTCAATCTGCTCCACTTGCAAGGAAAAAACCTCAAAATTCGTTCATATCATCACTTTGTCTTTAATAGTGCCATCCACTGTCTTTTCCGCAATCCCTTTTATCTTTTTGAGTAGTTTTTGAGCTTTATAAACATAGATCCATACTCCATGTATTATAGTGAGAATGGAATTGTGGAAAACTCTCCCAGTGAAATATTATTACAGCATGAAGTAAACATTGCCACATACAGTACCAAGGAAGGATGAAGCTTCGAGGCACGGCTATTGTATTGAAAACATCACCTTGCAGAAAACTAAAATATAGATCATTCATCTTTTTATATCATTCTTGGACATTCCTTCTTGAGTTTCTGCGACATTTCTTTTATCCATTTTTCTTTGGGCTTGTCTTTTTCTTCTTAATTTGTTGGAATTCTTTATAAATTTTAAGAAGTGTCCCCCAAGATTGGAGTACTAGGAATTACTTGAATCTTGAGAAACATTTCTAAGGATCGAGTTTAAAATGACCAAACCAAACCAACCAATAAAAAAACACTCTGGAAGATATTGGAAAAAAGAACAAATAAAATTAACAACGTGTCACACAGCCTCTTAAACTTCTTAGCTGAAAATCCCAAGGCTCAGAGACCCAGTAGAAATTTGCCGGGAAGAGGCTATTTACACAAATCCACATGTACAGAGGCTCTAATTCATATTTTCTTTCTACCAAAAGGAAATGCCTCATTAAACTTGAGATATGACCTCCCTTTTAAACATTTGCTGGATAGACCAATGAATTACTGTTCTTTCCAATAGTGAATTTATATTGCACTAAGGAAAGATAAACTCCTTTAACCCCTGTAGAGTCACATTTCTTTCGCTTGGGTCACTTGATAGGGCCATTACAGACTCAGATGACGTGCGGGACTCTGTTTAATATCTGGCAATTTTCTTGGGCCTCTTCACTTATTAAAAGACTGTATCCATTAGCAGTCATTAGTACATTCTGTCAAGATGGGAGCTAAATTTTCCTTAACAGCCTAAGAGAATGCTTTTTCAAGAGAAATAATGGGCTTAATTGCTCAGGGAAATAGTTATTGCTTTCTTTGTCATAACCTCTCCCTCCTCCCCGCAGGTGGAATCAGACACTGCTTACCCTGGTCAAAGATCCAGGCCGTTTCCCCGCTACCCTGTGAGTCGGCCCTTGCTCCAGCCTATCTCCTCTCCGGTGGCGGGCCGCTGTCCCCAGGAACAGGCAGAGTTCCTCGGCCATCAAAGGGAGAGGCCAAGGCCTGCAGAAAGAGGCATAAGCACTCAGCAAGCAGCTTCGTTTGGAGGGACTCTCTTAGCACAAGCAGCACAGCATGTTAGAGGAATGACGCCCGTCCTGGGACTCCACGCTGACGTCAGTCTCCTTTCTGACCTTTCATCGGAAACATGTGCTCTGTGGAAAATGTGGTTCACAGGAGGGAGCTTGGAGGAGTGTGTGTGTGTGTTTGTGATTAAAAAGAGTTTTCTGTGTCGCTTATTTATATAAAACCTTAAAGTTTAAATAGTGAAAAGCTTCTACCTCTTAACTACGGGTATCTCTCCAGGCTTTGTCTTATTCCTACTCCTTTCCTCACAGGTCAATCCACCCTCAGGGGCATTTATAACATCAGCTAAAACATCTTCAGGTGAAAAGAATAAAATACTAACAGAGCCGACAGAGACATTTAATAAACGTAAGTGTCACAAGAAGTGCTGCTGCTGCTGCTGAGTCGCTGCAGTCGTGTCTGACTCTGTGCGACCCCATAGTCGGCAGCCCACCAGGAGCCCCCGTCCCTGGGACTCTCCAGGAAAGCACAAGAAGTCTAGATGCTGGCAAATCCAGACTTTGTTCAGCAGATCAACAAGGGCTCCAGCGCCCGAAGTTCTTACTATCTTTCTGCTTTGTCGCCCTCAGAGTGTCAGCCACACCCTTCAAGGTGCTGCTCCAGCAGCTTCCATTCTCTCGTCCCTATCAGGAAGGAAGGAGAGTGCAGAACAGCCCTTCTCCTCATGGAGAAAATCCTTCCCAGGAATCCATGAGTCTCACTGGCTAGAGCTGGATCATGGGGCTCACCCCTGGGCCAGTCAGAGGCAAGTGAGGTACCATATCTGGACTCAGGCCGATCATGATTTTTCCTCTCGATCTGGGCCCTGGCAACCCAGACACAGGCGGATTCTACTCAGAAGGGAGGAGGAAGAGCTGTTGAGGGGGAGACAGCTCCCAGACCCTTATTTCCAGCCCTGACAGTTCTGTCATCTGATTGCTTCTTTCCAACTGTCTGAACTACCTACCTCAATGTCCTGTTGCCTCAAACAGTCTGTCAGGGGGAAATTCCTCTTCCCATCTAATAGGTGGCTCCTTTGTTCTGCATTTCTCAGCTTTTCCAGTGGCAGTTTCATCCATCCATCCACCATGCAGGTTGTAACCCTGAGAGTCATATATTTTTTTAACTTTTTTTTTTTTTTTAAGAGCTGAAGTTCCAATACTTTGGCCACCTGATGCTAAGAGTCAACTCACTGGAAAAGATCCTGATGCGGGGAAAGACTGAAGGCAAAAGGAGAAGGGGATGGCAGAGGGTGAGACAGCTAGAGAGCATCACCGACTCAATGGACATGAATTTGAGCAAACTCCGGGAGACGGTGAAGGACAGAGGAGCCTGGTGTGCTGCGGCCCCTGGGTTCGCAGGGTCGGACAAGAAATACCAACTGAACAACAGCGTATTTATTTGTTTGGCTCTGCCGCTTGGCATGCGGGATATTAGTTCCCCAACCAGGGACTGGACCACGGCCCCTGCAGTGGAAAACAAGGCTGCTAGGGAAGGCCCCAGCATCATTTCTGATGCCCTCTCGGTCTGGATTGCCTTATCCAGTTGGTCTCCAGAGCAGAAGAACCTTCATCCCATGCTGGCTCACCACCTTCACCATCTCTACCACCTGTCAGTCATCTGTTCCAGGTGCGCACGGACCACTTCATCTCACCCGAAATGGGCGCCAGCCTCCAGGACCACGTGCTCTGCCAGCAGACCCACCTTCCTAAAAAAAAGCTTGCAGTCATTGTCCCTCCTGGTCTAGAAAGAGGCTCCCATGTTCCTACAGGAGGAAAACCCATAATACTTAGTTTAGGCTTAAGGTAAGGTAAGGTAAAGTTGCTCAGTTGTGTCCGACTCTCTGCGACCCCATGGGCTGTAGCCTACCAGGCTCCTCTGTCCATGGGATTTTCCAGGCAAGAGTACTGGAGTGGATTGCCATTTCCTTCTCCAGGGGATCTTCTCGACCCAGGGATTGAACCCAGGTCTCCCACATTGTAGACAGACGCTGAGCCATCTGAGCCATCAGGGAAGTCCTAGTTTAGGCTTTAAGATCTTCTAAACATTATCTTTTAGAAAGGATTCCCCATTATTTTCTGCTCCAGCCACACTGGTTGAGTCATTGTTCCCTGAAGTATGTTTCAATGCCTTCCCATTACGACACATTTGTCCACATCATTTGCCGAGATAAGACCTTTCTGCTTTCTCTCTCCTTTCTGAATCCTATCTGGTCAACTCCTGTCTCACTGCTGAAATCTCCTTAAAATATCCTAGGCTTCAGTGAACATTTTCTCCTCTGAAATCCTACCTGCTAGTGGAAATATGAGTCAATTTTTAAAAAGAAATTTCAGGATTAAATAATTAGGCAAGAATAATTCTCCTACGGCTGTATTACCAATGCTTTGTAATGTGCCATAATAAGGCTTACATGGTAAAGAATGATACAATGCCCATTGTTCAATATTGCAGGAAAAATTTTAAAAATATTCCATTCTGATTATTAAACTTCAGAAAGTTTGGAATCTTTCCCAAAGATAGAAGTATTAGTACTATAAAACAAGACTGCATCAGATTCTTCAAAAGGCTGCCAGTGAATCTATGCAATTTGATGCCATCTATCAGTGGAGAGACCATTCATTCATTCACAGTCAGAATATTGCAATTTTATTGCCTGAAAACTGTCACCAGAATTCTTGGCAGGAGAACTCTCTATATTTAGGAGAATATCTTGACAAATTGCTTGGGGATAGAGAGTGAGATTCAGAAATAATTTGACGACACTATGTGTATCCGACACCACGCTCATATCCAGGTAAGTGAAGGATTTAGCCTCCTCACCATATCCTCACAAAGAAATACCAAGCCATTTAAAGAAAAATGGCAACATTATCAAGACAGAGCATTATGTAGAAAATCAGAAGACACACAGGACTCTTTTCTGTTCAAATATTTTACAAGAACTATAGCAAAAGAGCAAGGGGCCTTGAAATTGCTCCTAAACTTGGGTGAAGGTGGCCTTGGTACTAAGTCACCCATAGAGCTTCTCTGAAGGAGTTTGTTCAAGTGTATCTTTTGGTTGATATCTAGGATTTTTCTATTTATTCTGGCTTTGCCACTTAAAGCTATGTCAAAACTCTCAACTTATTTCTTCATTTGGGAAACAGAAGAGGGAAGCCAATACTCCATCCAAGCCTGCTCTGTATTTTATTTTCTAGATGGACACACACATTTATGTTTCTTTTCCATAAGACTGAGTTCTCATTCTTCAATTCACATTTCTTTGGTAAAATTGTCTGCATTTGTAGTGATGCTTTTGGATGCAAGTAAAAGAAAACTTAATCACGATGGTGTGATCACTCATCTAGAGCCAGACATCCTGGAATGTGAAGTCAAGTGGGCCTTAGAAAGCATCACTNATGGCTGGATGGCATCACCGACTCAATGGATGTGAGTCTGAGTGAACTCCAGGAGTTGGTGATGAACAGGGAGGCCTGGCGTGCTGCGATTCATGGGGTCGCAAAGAGTCGGACACGACTGAGCGACTGCACTGCACTGATACCCTGACGGAGCCGGATATGTTCATGTAGCTGAAAAAGTCCAGATGCTGGGCAGCCCTCAGGTCTGCTTCCACAAGTCCCTCAATCTGCCTATGATTCCCTGTCCCCTTCTTTTGTGGGTTGATTGCACACTCAGGCTGACAGCAAGGTGACCGGAGCATTTCCTGACCTTTCAGCCTGGTCACAGCAACATTCATTAGAAGAATCATCTCATCCAGGAGCTCTTCTCTCAACATCAGAAACCCTCCTGACCAGAAATGCCTACCGAACCTTCCATTTCACAGAATTTGGTCACATGACCACTTTTAAACCAATCTCCTTGGCCTGAGGAATGCCACATGCTGATTATCTAAGATCTAGATTCTGAAACTAATCTCTGGGGCAAGGGGGCAGGATTTCTCATGGACCAATCAATCTCACGTGCAACTGCAGGTGGAGTTAGCTTCTGTAAACCTTGGGCAGGTGGGGGGTGGGGGCCAGAGTATCTTTGAACAACAACAACAAAAAAAGGTGCTTCCAGAACGAGGCTAGAGGAAATGGCGCTGAGTGGGTATCTTCAAAGTTTGTTCTATACAAAACCGTAGAATACCCACTTCAGCCTGGGGATCTGAACCGGATACAGCGGCGTCTGGTAACCAAAGGCCCTAATGTTCACAGAGTTCAAGTCTGCTAGATCTTTATCTAACAATGTCTAAAAATTTCCATAAGGAAATGAGAAACATGTAAATAATTACAGTTCTGTGGGTGACTGTACAGCAGCATACGTGAAACCAATTGTTCCCACTCCATATGGGAAACGAATCAGCTTAATTACATGGCAAAAAAATAGCTCAAGAACCAAAACTGCCCTAGTGTTTCATCAGAGGCAAATAACAGAAGCTGAAAAATACACTTTCTTCAAACAGAAAAAATAGGTAAAATCTTGGAAAGGATCTATCAGCAGTGAAGTGGTCTTTAATTGCTTTCTTTTAAAGGAGCTGGTAAATGCACTCTTTTCAGATAGAAAAATAGATGAAATGTAAAAAAAAAATCAGAGACTGCAGTTTTTAATTGCTAATCATTGATATCCATTTTTATTCCTCCACCAAGCTAACATTCAGAATTTCCTTAATGCTTTCAAAAGACTACCAGTTCTGTGCCAGTGGTGGGCAGTCTGTGAATCCCTTCCTGCTTTGAGCTCAAATTGACTTAGAAGTACAGTTGAGCTATTCTTCCAACAAAACAGCTATTGAGGGCCTCTGAGGTACCAGGCTGCCCTGTGCCCATCGCATCATCACGTGGTCAGCCAGCTGCCTCCCTCCCCTTTCAGAGGAAGGGGGCTCCTTGGAAGCCATCATCCGACGTCCCCTGTGACATTAGACCTTCCTTTGAGCTGCCTGGACCCTTCCTCTGATGTCTGTTCAGATGGGTCACTGACTTATTGGGCTCCCGCTGCCAAGAAAAGAGTGCGATGTGGGAAGGGAAGACAGAAATCACTAACAGAGCTCTCACTCCAGAGGCCCTGGCAGCCTTCCTGGAGATGGAGCCCCACCAGGAAAGTAAGGCGGACACATACATATCGGAGAGCTAGAAACCTGAGACCCAGAGGGTAGGCAGGACAGGAGGGAAATGTGTCTTTCAATCCCAGGTTAACTCGGAATGCAGTGGGGATGAGAAGGGCTGCTGCTGCTGCTGCTAAGTCAGCTCAGTCATGTCCAGCTCTGTGCGACCCCATAGACGGCAGCCAGCCAGGCTCCCCCGTCCCTGGGATTCTCCAGGCAAGAGTACTGGAGTGGGTTGCCATTTCCTTCTCCAATGCAGGACAGGGAGAAGGGAAAGTGAAGTCTCTCGGTCATGTCTGACTCTTCGCGACCCCATGGACTACAGCCCACCAGGCTCCTCAGCCCATGGGATTCTCCAGGCAAGAGCGCTGGAGAAGGGAGTCTGCACCAACAGAGAACAATGGGAATGAAAGAGGGGAGTAAAGCCTACACTGTCGAAGGCTCTGGAAATCAGACAGAAGTAGACCTGGTGAGCAAAGGAAAGGGGACACGGCCTGCGTCTCAAAAGCAGGGATGTGAGGCGTATGTGTGTGTGAGTGTTGTGCCTATCGCTGTCTATCTGTGTGTGTGTAAGAATGAAGTTACACTCAATGCTCTGTGTGGCCTAGTTCATTTCAGTTCAGTCGCTCAGTTGTGTCCAACTCAGGCCTCCCCGTCCATCACCAACTCCCGGAGTTCACTCAGATTCACGTCCATTGACTCAGTGATGCCATCCAGCCATCTCATCCTCTGTCGTCCCCTTCTCCTCCTGCCCCCAATCCCTCCCAGTATCAGAGTGTGGTCTAAGTGGGAAGCAAATCCCAAAAAAGAGGCGGTGGTGATGGTTTAATTGCTAAGTCATGTCCGACTCTTTGCGACCCCGTGGACTATAGCCCTCCAGGTTCCTCCATCCGTGGGATTCTCCAGGCAAGAATACTGGAGTGGGTTGCCATTTCCTTCTCCAGGGGATCGTCCCAACCCAGGAATCGAACCCAGGTTTCCTGCATTGCAGGCGGATTCGTTACCAACTGAGCTACAAGGGAAGCCACCCACACGAGAAAAGGAGGGAGGTGGGTATACGTAAACATAAAGCTGACTCACTTTACAGCAGGAACTAGCACAACGCTGTAAAATAGGTACACTGCGAGAAAAGATGACTTAAACGCAGAATGAAGTTCCCGTGGAGAAGGCAGTGGCACCCACTCCAGCGTTCTTGCCTGGAGAATCCCAGGGACGGGGGAGCCTGGTGGGCTGCCGTCTGTGGGGTCACACAGAGTCGGACACGACTGCAGCGACTTAGCAGCAGCATGAAGTTCCAAAGCTCACCCCCTAACAGAGACAAGATTGATAGGATTTGGCCACACATACCTCTGCAGAAAATTGGAAACGGTCCACACAGGTTTTCCAATCCTGTTGGACATAAAGTCCTCTATTCTGATGGCAAAAATAACCAGCCGGCTGTCCTCTTCTGCTGCTGATCAGTATCTGCGGATTGGGAACGTACGTGATACCCGCAGGGCCCCCGCTGCACCCACGTGCCCTTACGGAGCTCAGGCAAGAGAGGGCCGCCCAGACGGACCTCTTCAGCGATGGTGCTCCTTCTCTGGGCGGGCTCAGCCCCGGAGCAGGACAGAAGGCCTGTGGAAGAGAGCTGGGGCTGGTGCTCAGTCCTTGGGTGGGCCCCTCAGGTGGGCCCCTCAGGTGGGCACCTGGGTGAGAGGAGAGCGGATGCCCCCAGGTCGAGGCCCTGAGGACCGAAAGGCGCTGAGGGCTCGGAAAGACCTCATCATGAGACTGTGTTTGGGTCACACCACCAGTGTTCTGGTGCATCTGAAAAATAGTCATCCCATGCTTCACAGACAAAGCTTTGGGCACCGAAAAGGGCTCGCACACTTCTTGCCATGACTGCCCCTCCCCAAGGCTCTGCGGTCCACAGCAGGGGTGCAGACCACCCCAGCTTCTGTCTAAGGGCCACCAGGGAGCCTTAATCAGGGGGGGACACCCCACCCTCAGTTCGCAGCTGCAGAGCAAGAGGGTGAGCAAGGCAGGGGCCTTAGCACTTTCCCCAGCACAACGCTCACAGGACTTCATGCTGAATGAGTCCCTTCACATTTTGTTCACACACTTTTGTGTGTCTGTGGAAAACATGCCGACACATGAATAATCTTAACATAAAATTTTGAGTTTTAATATCCTTTAAGTATAGCCATGACTTAATTTATTCACTCAAGCATTCCAGCATAACCAAAATGTGCCACTTTAAAAGCTACTTGAAGGCAGTATTTTCCCCGCAAAGGGCACAGACTCCACAGACGAGCGCTGCGACTTGGTCCCATCACTCCCACATCCAGCCAGACCCTGAGGCCAAGGAAATAGAAAAATCCGCCTTGATATCTGTTGCCTGTTCTCTTGAGACTTCACGATACTTTGTCACAAGGCCTTGTGTTTATACTGTATAAGGTATTCATTTTAAGCCTTTTATTAAACCACAAATCATAAGCCACAGAATAATTTTTTAGAGTTAAGAAGTTTCGTTTTCACAATAAACTTATGAGTTAACAGAGCGAGTATTATATCTTTGCCTGCTGAACAGATTGAGGGCACTGAGGGACACAGATGACACTCTCACAGTATTAGGCAGTATTAGGGGACCGAGTCCATGAAAAGCGCCTCCGCTGCGTGAAGATGCTTTACACGGGGCGAGCCTCATTCACAAGTGCCGTAGTTTGCCCCTTTTTAGTTGAAGACGGCTTCCTGTGGCTTACAGTAGACTGTCTCTCGCACCCATCCTAGACATGATAGTTTGCACCTGTAGTCAAGGCTATGGTTTTCCCTGTGGTCATGTATGGATGTGAGAGTTGGACGGTGAAGAAGGCTGAGCGCCGAAGAATTGATGCTTTTGAACTGTGGTGTTGGAGAAGACTCTTGAGAGTCCCTTGGACTGCAAGGAGATCCAACCAGTCCATTCTGAAGGAGATCAGCCCTGGGATTTCTTTGGAAGGAATGATGCTAAAGCTGAAACTCCAGTACTTTGGCCACCTCATGGGAAGAGTTGACTCATTGGAAAAGACTCTGATGCTGGGAGGGATTGAGGGCAGGAGGAGAAGGGGACGACAGAGGATGAGATGGCTGGATGGCATCACGGACTCGATGGATGTGAGTCTGAGTGAACTCTGGGAAATGGTGATGGACGGGGAGGCCTGGTGTGCTGCGATTCATGGGGTGGCAAAGAGTCGGATTCGACTGAGCGACTGCACTGCACTGAACTGAACCCTCGACTCCCCAGCCATCCCCCTGGCCTGTC
The DNA here is from genome assembly GCA_006410735.1 of Raphicerus campestris. Classification (NCBI taxonomy): domain Eukaryota; kingdom Metazoa; phylum Chordata; class Mammalia; order Artiodactyla; family Bovidae; genus Raphicerus; species Raphicerus campestris. The sequence goes on along the minus strand of SJYW01009341.1, from coordinate 371,567 downwards.
CCCGTGGCAACCGCAAGTCTGCGCTCTGGTCTGTGAGTCTGTTCCTGTCTCACAGAACAGTCCCCTCGTGTCATATTTTAGATTCCCCATCTGAGTAATAGCATATGATATGTGTCTTTCTATGACTTACTTCGCATAGTATGATAGTAAAGAATGAAGTAACGCCACTGCAGCTGATTTCCAGCTCTGAAGGCAGAGTTGGGAACAGATGTATCAATAAAACAAAATTATTTGGTGTTTGTACCATAAAACGTAGTAGAATAACTGGGAAGTGAAGAATTTTGAGCTTTGTTTTAAAACTGTTTTTTAATAAAATTTATTTAATTGTGAGTGTATATAATTTGATTTTTAATAATTTCTTGTTGTTTAGTCATTAGGCTGTGTCTGATTCTTTATGACCCCGTGGACTGCAGCACGCCAGGCTTCCTTGTCCTTCACTATCTCCCAGAGTTTGCTCAAACTCATGTCCATTGAGTCAGTGATGCCATGCAACCGTCTCATCCTCTATTGTCTCCTGCCTTCAATCTTTCCCAGCATCAGGGTCTTTTCCAGTGAGTCAGTTCATCAGGTGGCCAAAGTATTGGAGCTTCAGCTTTAGTATCAGTCCTTCAGATGGTTGATTTCCTTTAGGATTGACTGGTTTTTTTCTGCTTGCAGTCCAAGGAACTCTCAGGAGTCTTTTCAGCACCACAGGTCAAAAGCATCAATTCTTTAGCACTTCACCTTCTTTATGGTCCAACTCTCACAATCATGACTACTGGAAAAACCATAGCTTTGACATACCTTTGTTGGCAAAGTAATGTTTCTGCTTCTTAATATGCTGTCTAGGTTGGTCAAAGCTTTTCTTCTGAGGAGCAAGTATCTTTTTATTTTCATGGCTGCCATCACCATCTGCAGTGATTTTGGAGCCCCCCAAAATAATCTGTCACTGTTTTCTTTTCTCCCCCAACTATTTGCCATGAAGTGATAGGACTGGCTGCCATGATCTTAGTTTTTTGAATGTTGAGTTTTAAGCCAGATTTTGCACTTTCCTCCTTCACCTTCATCAAAAGGCTCTTTAGCTCCTCTTCACTTTCTGCCATTAAAGTGGTATCATCTACGTATCTGAGGTTGTTATTTCTCCCAGAACTCTTGATTCCAGCTTGTGATTCATCCAGCCTGGCATTCTGCATGATGTACTCTGCATGTAAGTTAAGTAAGCCGGGTGACAATATACAAGTGTTTATGTACACCTTTCTCAATTTGGAATCAGTCTGTTGTTCCATGTCCAGTTCTAACTGTTGCTTCTTGACCTGCATACAGGTTTCTCAGGAGGCAGCTAAGGTGGTCTGGAAAATTCTCTTTAAGAATCTCCCACAATTTATTGTGATCCATACAGTCAAAGATGTTAGCATAGTCAATGAAGCAAATGTTTTTCTGGAACTCTCTTGCTTTTTTATGATCCAGTGGATGTTGGCAATTTGATCTCTGGTTCCTCTGCCTTTTATAAATCCAGCTTGAACATCTGGAAGTTCTCAATTCACGTACTGTTGAAGCCTAGCTTGAAGGATTTTGATCATTACCTTGCTAACATGTGAAATGAGTGCAATTGTGCAGTAGTTTGAACTTTCTTTGACACTGGGCTTCTTTGGGATTGAAATGAAAACTGACCTTTTCCAGTGCTGTGGCCACTGCTGAGTCTTCCAAATGTGCTGGCATATTGAATGCCTCTTCTAGGACTTAAAATATATCAGCTAGAATCCCATCACCTCCACTAGCTTTGTTCATAGTGATGCTTTCTAAGACTCACTTGACTCCACACTCCAGGATGTCTGGTTCTGGGTCTGTGACAACGCTATTGTAGTTATGTGCGCCATTAAGACCTTTTTTTGTACACTTCTTCTGTGTATTCTTGTCACCTCTTCTTAATCTCTTCTGCTTCTGTTAGGAACTTACCAATTCTGTCCTTTATTATGCCCATCTTTGCATTAAATGTTCCCTCTTATCTCTTACTTTGAAGAGAGATCTCTGGTCTTTCCCATTCTGTTGTTTTCCTCTATTTCTTTGCATTGTTCACTTAAGAAGTCTCAGTTCACCAGATTTCCCAAATTCCTGAAAATATAACAACTGTCTCTTACCAATCTGTGGGAACCAATACTGCATGCCACTGACCCAAGCTCTTCTTTCAAGTTCTTTGAAATTTAAAACAAAATAAAATATCATCCTCTACCCAGGGCGTATAACTAGTTGTAGGCCTTAATAGACCTCTCCCAAACCAGCACACACATTTTGAGAATTTTTAGATTGTGCAGGTGAAGACATAGCCCTCAAAGTCCTCGAGCCAGTGGGACAAGGATTGTTGATACAGTTAGGTATAAGGTGACTGAACATTGTTTATACAGCCTTCCTGAACCACAGAACAAAGAAAATCCATCCTCCTGTTGCAGAGAAAGGGAGTATTTTTTGGTCTGGAGGATTCAGCTTGGCTATTGACCAAATTCAACCAGATAATTACACAAGTCTTTATTTTATTATTATTATTATTTTTGGCTAGTCCTACACTGGCCAAAGTTTTAGGTTTGGGACATGAAATACTGGCACTGGGAAATTAGTCAACAGTCAAGCTCAGCTCATCATTTTACAGGTGAGGAAACTGAGCAGGCCCAAGACTAGATTGACGCATAGTAGACAGGAGGGCTGCAGAATTTAAGGTGGCACGTATTCTAAGTATGGGGTAAGTACACTCAGCTCTGAGCAACCTCCTTAAATGTTGTGCCCTAACACCTAGCTTGCCTCACACTTGATCTGGTCCAGAAACCGATGCCCAGAAAGGCCTAGTTCACCAGCCTAGTTGTAATCAGAGCTGGAACTAACNTATTTCTCCCAGAACTCTTGATTCCAGCTTGTGATTCATCCAGCCTGGCATTCTGCATGATGTACTCTGCATGTAAGTTAAGTAAGCCGGGTGACAATATACAAGTGTTTATGTACACCTTTCTCAATTTGGAATCAGTCTGTTGTTCCATGTCCAGTTCTAACTGTTGCTTCTTGACCTGCATACAGGTTTCTCAGGAGGCAGCTAAGGTGGTCTGGAAAATTCTGTTTAAGAATCTCCCACAATTTATTGTGATCCATACAGTCAAAGATGTTAGCATAGTCAATGAAGCAAATGTTTTTCTGGAACTCTCTTGCTTTTTTATGATCCAGTGGATGTTGGCAATTTGATCTCTGGTTCCTCTGCCTTTTATAAATCCAGCTTGAACATCTGGAAGTTCTCAATTCACATACTGTTGAAGCCTAGCTTGAAGGATTTTGATCATTACCTTGCTAACGTGTGAAATGAGTGCAATTGTGCAGTAGTTTGAACTTTCTTTGACACTGGGCTTCTTTGGGATTGAAATGAAAACTGACCTTTTCCAGTGCTGTGGCCACTGCTGAGTCTTCCAAATGTGCTGGCATATTGAATGCCTCTTCTAGGATTTAAAATATATCAGCTAGAATCCCATCACCTCCACTAGCTTTGTTCATAGTGATGCTTTCTAAGACTCACTTGACTCCACACTCCAGGATGTCTGGTTCTGGGTCTGTGACAACACTATTGTAGTTATCTGCGCCATTAAGACCTTTTTTTGTACACTTCTTCTGTGTATTCTTGTCACCTCTTCTTAATCTCTTCTGCTTCTGTTAGGAACTTACCAATTCTGTCCTTTATTATGCCCATCTTTGCATTAAATGTTCCCTCTTATCTCTTACTTTGAAGAGAGATCTCTGGTCTTTCCCATTCTGTTGTTTTCCTCTATTTCTTTGCATTGTTCACTTAAGAAGTCTCAGTTCACCAGATTTCCCAAATTCCTGAAAATATAACAACTGTCTCTTACCAATCTGTGGGAACCAATACTGCATGCCACTGACCCAAGCTCTTCTTTCAAGTTCTTTGAAATTTAAAACAAAATAAAATATCATCCTCTACCCAGGGCGTATAACTAGTTGTAGGCCTTAATAGACCTCTCCCAAACCAGCACACACATTTTGAGAATTTTTAGATTGTGCAGGTGAAGACATAGCCCTCAAAGTCCTCGAGCCAGTGGGACAAGGATTGTTGATACAGTTAGGTATAAGGTGACTGAACATTGTTTATACAGCCTTCCTGAACCACAGAACAAAGAAAATCCATCCTCCTGTTGCAGAGAAAGGGAGTATTTTTTGGTCTGGATTATTCAGCTTGGCTATTGACCAAATTCAACCAGATAATTACACAAGTCTTTATTTTATTATTATTATTATTTTTGGCTAGTCCTACACTGGCCAAAGTTTTAGGTTTGGGACATGAAATACTGGCACTGGGAAATTAGTCAACAGTCAAGCTTAGCTCATCATTTTACAGGTGAGGAAACTGAGCAGGCCCAAGACTAGATTGACGCATAGTAGACAGGAGGGCTGCAGAATTTAAGGTGGCACGTATTCTAAGTATGGGGTAAGTACACTCAGCTCTGAGCAACCTCCTTAAATGTTGTGCCCTAACACCTAGCTTGCCTCACACTTGATCTGGTCCAGAAACCGATGCCCAGAAAGGCCTAGTTCACCAGCCTAGTTGTAATCAGAGCTGGAACTAACACAGATCCTATAACCCATGATCTGGCACCTGCCCCCATACAGCAGGTTGCCTCCAGATTTGCCTGCCCTTCCAAGAAAAGACCCTCAAAGCTAAGCAGGAAGTTTTCTGCACAGCTGGGCCCGTGGTTCTCAATCTTGGCGGCAAACTAGATTTCTTGAGGGAGTTTTAAACATTCTAATTCCTGGGTCTCCATCTCTGAGACTTTATTTTTATTTTTTTGGTCATGCCACATAGCACATGAGATCTCAGTTCCTGAACCAGGGGTCAACCCACGCCCCTGCAGTGGAAGTACAAAGTCTTACCCACTGGACCACTGAGGAAGTCCCATGTCTGAGATTTAAAATCAACTGTTCAGGAATGAGTCCTGGAAACAGTTTCACTTATTTACTTTTAAAGCTTCTCTATGAATATTATATGCATCCAAGGTTGAGGACCCTGCATAATAACAGTAATAACTTACCTTGTAGAAGACCATGTTAGTCAAAGAGAAGGTTGTATTTATACGAGGATGTTGAACATCAGTGTTCATGTCTTTTTCCATTACTATTGTTAAGTCAGTGTATTCTCTGCATCCATAAAGAAGCATCCTGTTGTGTTTTTTTAATAAATAGAAAAAAATGAGCAGGGAACACGTTAGCCTNTTCACACAACAGAAATTAGCAATTTCTACAAATCAGGGCACCCCTCTCCCCAAACCCCTTGCCCAATGGCCCTGCCCTGTATGTTGTTATCCATTTGCCAAGCAGTTAGTTTCCACAAAGCCCTCGGGAAACAGCCTTTCTTCAGTTGGGGGTGGGGGTGGGGGAAATCACTGAATTCTGCAGAGAGCAGGATTTCCTTCTCCCAGTCTCTAACGCTCACTTGTGTAAATTCCAGGTGGAAAAACCACCAGAGGCTTGACTAGATTTCCCTTTCTCTCCCATCAGTGGTTTGCCGGTGTGCAGACAGCTGATGTTTAACGCCATCAATCAAATGGGTTTTGACACCACTGCTGATGACTTACCCCCAAGCACCACCCTGCAGCCTCTTCCACTGGGTTCTTCTGAGGGAAAGTTTAGATTTATGAAAATCACTCAGTATTATTTAACTGGGTCAGCAGCTGAGCTGGTTATGAAACAGGTGTCTGGATCGGAAATGTGGGTCTCAACTGCCAGACTTCAAAGAATCTTTTTAAGAAAACATACATGGCGAATGTGGAGAGGAGTGGGATTATTCCCTTTGAAAGCTGCGACTCAGCCAGATTCTTCTCCAGGGCCCGGTCCGCTCCCGGATGACGCAATCCCTCTTACTGCTGGAGTGCGCTATGCTCTCTTTAAAGACTCGAGCTAATAGAATGCTGAGAAAAATCAATCCCTCCTTACTATGCTGGCCTGCTGTTTGGTCAATGGAAAGCAAATTCTTTCTTTTTCTAAGTAGGCAGGAATAATCCCTGGGGGATACCTTGATTATACCTTCCACCTATCCTAAATGAGCATCCACACGTCATATCTATGCTTAACATACATTTAATTCAAAAAGGCCAAAGTCCATATCCACTCACAGCTCAATGGGGACTATGAGGGACAACTATTAAGAGTCTCTATCCCTCTCCTCTGAAGAAGGCACATATCATCATGTAGTGCTTTTTGAAGAGATGTTCAAAAGACATCTAACATCCATAATAATATTTACCATTTAGTGAGCATTTGCCATGTGTCAAGGATCATGCTTTTTCACAACCTCATAAGGTAGACTGACATTTTATCCCCATTTTACTATTGANAAGAGATGTTCAAAAGACATCTAACATCCATAATAATATTTACCATTTAGTGAGCATTTGCCATGTGTCAAGGATCATGCTTTTTCACAACCTCATAAGGTAGACTGACATTTTATCCCCATTTTACTATTGAGCAAACTAGGGTAGACAAAGAGGCCGAGTTCACTGTGAGGAGCAGAGTCTGAATTTAAACCCAGTTTAAATTTGACTCCCGACCTAGGGCCATGAAACCCATCATTCTGTGGCAATGATCAAGCCTCAGAACCAAATGAAAACTCTGGGCAGTTTCGGCCTTAAAAGGGCTTTCCCCGGGGGGGCTTAGCGGTAAACAATCCGCCTGCAATGCAGGAGACGCAGGAGTCGCGGGTTCAATCCCTGGGTCTGGAAGATCCCCTGGAGGAGGAAATGGTGACCCACTCAGTATCCTTGCTGGGAAAATCCCATGGACAGAGGAGTCAGGCAGGTCCATGGGGTCACTAAGAGTTGGACACAACTGAAGCGGCTGAGCATGCGTGCGCACACACACACACTCACACACAGGAAGAGTGAGAATATATTGTCTTACAAGACGGTAATGAGTCCCCGGTGTTGGAAGCATTCAAGGAGAAATGCAAAGAACACTTAGCAGGGTAGGCTTCCCAGGGCAGCGGGCCTCTTGTTCAGGGAAGAATGACTGATCAAATCTGCTGCTTCCTAGAGCTGATTGCTCACGAGGGAAACAGAACACATATTTTGGTAAGAAAGCAGGCATTCTACAAAATCAGATTAGAAATGAAGGGCGAAAATGCAATAAGCTGGCCATATCATGTGGAAAGACTTGTTTCAAGTACATCCAGTGGACTAAGCCTCTTCTAGGAATATTGACCTTCTCTCCACGGGACTGTTTACTGAGAAGCTGATGAGCACAGAGTTCCTTTGGCCTCCAGCCTTGTCCAGGACATCACCTGGATATTCCACCTGTAATTCTGCCCCAGTTTCCCGAGCCCTCCTCCGAACCTAGTTCAGCTTCACATCTGAGTTATCAACACCACCACTGAAACCAGTCTGACTTTTTATTCTCTTGCCTGATGTCGGTTCCATTCATCCAAAGTCAGGGTGCCAGCAGGGCCACACTCCCTCAGAAAGCTCTGGAGAACTGGCTTCCTCCCCATTTCCAGCCTCTGCAGCTGCGTTCTCTGCATGCCTTGGCTCATGATTCCCTCCTCCACCTCCAAAGGCAGCAGTAAAGGGCCTTGTTTCCTCATCAGAGTTTCTGCTGCTTTTAAATCCCTCCTCCAGGATACCTGTGGTTGCACTTAGAGCCCACCACAAGATAATACAGGATAATCTCCCCATCTCCCTGGTGGCTCAGATGGTAAAGAATCTGCCTGCTATGTGGGAGGCCTGGGTTCGACCTGTGGGTTGGGAAGATCCCCTGGAAAAGGAAATGACAACCCACTCCAGTGTTCTTGCCTGGAGAATTCCATGGACAGAGGAGCCTGGAGGGCTACAGTCCACGGGGTCACAAAGAGTCAGACATGCCTGAAAAACTAACACTTTCTCTCCCCATCTCAAGATACCACTTAATCACATCTGCAAGTCATTTCTTTCCTATGCAGTAGCATTCACAGTCTCCAGGAATCAAGACCTGAATATCTTTGAGGGTCATTTTTCAACCAGCCACATCTGCCTTGACCCACTTACCTCTCTTTCAAGCCCCAGCTTGATGGTCACCTCTTTGGGAAACTTGCCCTGACCCTGTTAGGGAGGTGGGATTGGTGCCGCCTATAAGTTCCCCGGCATTTTGTCCGGGTCTTTATTTCAGCCTGTCGCCCTGTTGCGCTGTGACTCACTCGCTGAGTGCCTGCCCTGTGCCAGGCACTGTCTTTATAGCCATAAACAGACAGGACACAGAGCCCTGCCCTGGTAGGGTTTCTATTCCAATGAGAGCAGATGGCCAGTTTTTTTTTTTTTTTTTTAAGTAAAAATGCCTACTACATTAAAAAGAAACAAATAAAAAAACGCCGCACACGCGCACAAAAAGCATCCGAAGAGCTTTCTAGGGAGAGGGCGGCGCCTGCGCACAGGTTCTCAGGCTAGGGCGTGGCTCGTGCGTTCAGGCAGCAGAGGAGGGCCACGTCCTTTTTATAGGATCGCTTTCCCAGGCCTGCGTCTAACATAACTGCACAGGGTGTGCATCAGAAAGCAGCATCCAGAACGTTCCTTTCACATTTAGCCCATTTACACAGACTGTTCCAGGCAGCAGAGCAACTCTAATGGCTACTGACTGAGAAAAAAATAATTGGAGGGGATAGCAGGGTGGAAGCAGGAAGACCAGTCAAAAGGCATCCCCCTACCTCTGCCGAATCCCCAGTACTCTGCCGGAACACACAGGGGAGCAAAGAACGGTCGGTTACATTCTGTAGCGTGATGTAAGCTAGATTAAGGAGCCAAAATCTTCTGTGTATCCCAGGGCACTCCCTGGTTACCTCCTAGATTCTCCTTTCTTCTTTTAAAAAATATTTGTTTATTCATTTGGCCACAGCGGGTCTTAGTTGCACCACGTGGGGTCTTTCGTTTTGGCTCGAGGGCTTCTAGTTGTGATGCACGTAATTGCAGCGAGCAGGCTAGTTGCCCGAGGCATGTGGGACCTTAGTGCAATGACCAGGGATCAGACCTGTGTCTCCTGCATTGGAAGGCAGATTTCCCAACCACTGGGCCACCAGGGAAGTCCCCAGGATTCACATTTCTTGAATGTGAAGAAACAGGTCAGATGATTTTTCAAATCCAACATTCTGTCACCCCAGCTGTCTTTGGGCCTTCTTCACTCGGGTGTTCTGCCATCATCCCCAATTCTGCATGTCCGACCTGACTCAAGCCCTTTATCCTCCCAACCTGGAACAACCTCCTTCGACTTCCCTCCCCTGTCAATGAGGCCTCATGTTCCCGCTTCATTGTGAAATCTGCTCTTCTCACCAGTGTTGCCAGGCCCCAGTCCTGGGACAGCGTCCCTGCAGGCCCACGCCCCCATCCTGCCCCCAGCTTCTCCCCAGGAGCCGCAGAGGCCTCTCCTCCGTGTGCTGCCAGGCTCCTCCTCTGGCTGTCCCTCGCAATCCAGGGATGCCCTTCCACTCCACCCCCAGGACCTACCTCCGAGTTCAAGTCCTCCGTTACTCTGTCCTGGGCCTATCTCTTCATGACCTCATCTTCGTCAGAATTCCTCTGCCCTTCGTGATCTGTCACTTAGCGATATCAAGGGAGGAGATAAAGTGAAAGTGCAGTCGCTCAGTCGTGTCCGACTCTTAGCGACCCCATGGACTGCAGCCTGCCATGCTCCTCCACCCATGGGATTTTCCAGGCAAGAACACTGGAGTGGGGTGCCATCACCTTCTCCAAGGTAACGACTAGAGAAAAGAATGCACACTTTGGAGGCAGATGGATAGGATTAGATTCCCAGCTGAGTCAGTCACTCTGTGGTATGTGAATTCATTCATCCTCTCTGGGCCTTAGTTTCTTCATATTATAGCCTGATAAAAAGATTTTAAAATTTGAAACCAATGTGAGCATCCAAAGTTAATGGCTACGAAGCACCCAGTATTCATCAGGTGCTCAATAAATGCTGATTCCCTCTTCCCTGCCATATTTCCCTTACCAACAGTTCCACTGCCTGCAGCTGGCATTTTGATTCCTTTCGCTGCTGCCTTATTATATTTAGTTAAAACTTTATTTATAGATAAATGTTAGTGACACATTTATTCCCGGTCATACCAACCCAGGTTAGAACACAAGTTAATGAGAACCTCTTTCAGTAATTGTTTACTTGGATGTGCATCAAAATCACCTTTCAATGATCCAAGTCAATTTTTTAAACTTATTTGAATATTTTTAAACACGCCCTAGAGTAGAAGAGGAGAGTATGATAAGCCCCCGTGTACCTGTTCCTCAACTCTAGGAATTGTCCATTTTTAGCTAGTCTTGTTTCATCTATCCCCCCACCAGCTCTCTCTTTTTATTTCTGGAGTATTTTAAAGCAGATCTCAGACATCACACTGCTCCACTCATAAATAATTCAGTAGGGATCTCTACTATGTAAAGACTTGCCTTGGTTTGCCAGGGCTGCCGAAACAAAATGCCGTAACCTCAGTGACCTCGACAGTGGAAATTTGTTCCCTCACCGTCCTGGAGGCTGGACATCTAAAATCAAGGTGCTGGCAGGTTTGGCTTCTCCTGAGGCCTCTCAGCTTTTTGGCATCCTCAGGTGTCCCTTTCTCTATGCGTGCACTCAAGGGGTCTCCTCCTCTTCATAAGGACCCCAGTCCTATGGGACCAGGGCCCCACCCTTATGACCTCACTCACATTAGGGGTTAGGGTTTCAACATAACGAATTTGGGGGGAAAGACAATTCTGTCCATGTTTAAGAAACATGATCATAACATCATTATGCCTAAAAATAATAGAAACAATTTCTTAGCACTATTTAATATCCTTCCATGTTCAAACTTCTCTAGTCACGACCCCCCAATATATTTTTTAACAGATGGCTTGTTTGAAACATTATTTTTGAAANTAAAGTGAAAGTGCAGTCGCTCAGTCGTGTCCGACTCTTAGCGACCCCATGGACTGCAGCCTGCCATGCTCCTCCACCCATGGGATTTTCCAGGCAAGAACACTGGAGTGGGGTGCCATCACCTTCTCCAAGGTAACGACTAGAGAAAAGAATGCACACTTTGGAGGCAGATGGATAGGATTAGATTCCCAGCTGAGTCAGTCACTCTGTGGTATGTGAATTCATTCATCCTCTCTGGGCCTTAGTTTCTTCATATTATAGCCTGATAAAAAGATTTTAAAATTTGAAACCAATGTGAGCATCCAAAGTTAATGGCTACGAAGCACCCAGTATTCATCAGGTGCTCAATAAATGCTGATTCCCTCTTCCCTGCCATATTTCCCTTACCAACAGTTCCACTGCCTGCAGCTGGCATTTTGATTCCTTTCGCTGCTGCCTTATTATATTTAGTTAAAACTTTATTTATAGATAAATGTTAGTGACACATTTATTCCCGGTCATACCAACCCAGGTTAGAACACAAGTTAATGAGAACCTCTTTCAGTAATTGTCTACTTGGATGTGCATCAAAATCACCTTTCAATGATCCAAGTCAATTTTTTAAACTTATTTGAATATTTTTAAACACGCCCTAGAGTAGAAGAGGAGAGTATGATAAGCCCCCGTGTACCTGTTCCTCAACTCTAGGAATTGTCCATTTTTAGCCAGTCTTGTTTTATCTATCCCCCCACCAGCTCTCTCTTTTTATTTCTGGAGTATTTTAAAGCAGATCTCAGACATCACACTGCTCCACTCATAAATAATTCAGTAGGGATCTCTACTATGTAAAGACTTGCCTTGGTTTGCCAGGGCTGCCGAAACAAAATGCCGTAACCTCAGTGACCTCGACAGTGGAAATTTGTTCCCTCACCGTCCTGGAGGCTGGACATCTAAAATCAAGGTGCTGGCAGGTTTGGCTTCTCCTGAGGCCTCTCAGCTTTTTGGCATCCTCAGGTGTCCCTTTCTCTATGCGTGCACTCAAGGGGTCTCCTCCTCTTCATAAGGACCCCAGTCCTATGGGACCAGGGCCCCACCCTTATGACCTCACTCACATTAGGGGTTAGGGTTTCAACATAACGAATTTGGGGGGAAAGACAATTCTGTCCATGTTTAAGAAACATGATCATAACATCATTATGCCTAAAAATAATAGAAACAATTTCTTAGCACTATTTAATATCCTTCCATGTTCAAACTTCTCTAGTCACGACCTCCCAATATATTTTTTAACAGATGGCTTGTTTGAAACATTATTTTTGAAATACAGATTCCCAGGCCCCGTCCTGGAGTGGCAATTTAGCTCCCACTTTGCTGCTTCTGGGGAGGCCTGATAGTTACTGATCATTATTTAAATGTCAATAGAAGTTTGGCCTTCACATATTTTAATCAGAATTATGCCAACATTGATAGATTTCTACCAAGAAAGTAACTTCTAGAACAAGTGTCATTAAGTAAAGAAATTCACTCATTAGTTTTCTCTACAGCACAGTTTCCAGTTTTACCATTTTTTATTAAAGTTTATTGTAATTATCTTCATTGGCATCAATTCTTTTCCTGTTTAAATTTTATAATGAAATTTGATTCACCATCTGGTTTCTGTCCAGGCCAAGTTTTACCAACTATAACATCTGCCTTTGTGACTTTCTCTTTGTGGCTAGTATTTCTACCAAATCCAGCTGTTCCCAGATTTGCAGGTCCACATTTTGTCAAGTTTTGATTCTTCAGGTAATTTTCAGTCAAGTCATTCTTTTCCCCCGATATGTAGTGTTAGACATTGTCAATCTTGTTTTGTATTGATTATTTCTACCAGTTATGTTCATTATTGCTTTGAGAAAAGGCTGAGAGCTTGGATTTCTCTGCTTAGCCATGGGGGAAAAAAATGTTCTGTAACTAAGAGATGGCAAGGGTGACGGCGTGTGGGAGTCAGCCAGGGCGAGAGACACCCGCAGAGGGAGAGAGGCTTGGGGAGGAGGCTGCAGCTGGCTTGGGATGGAGTTTGCCGAGCTCTCTGCCGGCTGCAAATGTGCTTGGAGGTCAGAAGGGCAAGATTAAAACAGTGTGGAGGCTGCAGTATGGTTGGTGAG
>SJYW01009341.1:315263-345802 GCA_006410735.1 Raphicerus campestris | reverse complement strand
TGGAGAAGACTCTTGAGAGTCCCTTGGACTGCAAGGAGATCCAACCAGTCCATCCTAAAGGAGATCAGGCCTGGGTGTTCATTGGAAGGACTGAGGTTGAAGCTGAAACTCCAGTACTTTGGCCACCTGATGTGAAGAGCTGACTCATTTGAAAAGACCCTGATGCTAGGAAAGCTTGAGGGCAGGAGGAGAAGGGGACGACAGAGGATGAGATGGCTGGATGGCATCACCGACTCAATGGACATGGGTTTGGGTGGACTCCAGGAGTTGGTGATGGACAGGGAGGCCTGGCATGCTGCAGTTTATGGGGTCGCAAAGAGTCAGACACTACTGAGTGACTGAACTGAACACAATCACTTTGCTGTCCACCAGAAATTAAGACAACATTATAAATCAATTATACTTAAAAAAAAAAGTCAAGGAGATTTCCTTCTAGTTTATCACAAACTCACCTTGTAGCTCCAAGTTTGGACTTTGTTTTGCTATAGTCACTCCATGCTGCTTCCAGGATCTGTTATAAGGATCAAATGAAACCGTATCTGTGAAAACACGTGGTAAGCTCAAAAGCCCTAATCCACCAGCTAAGTCATTAATTCTGTGTGTATTCATCACACCATCCTACTAGATCGTGGGTTCCTTGAGGATAGGAATAAAACCACAACTGCACTGCACACAAAGCCAGCACAATGTGAAGCTCACAGCGAGAACCATCGTGGGGACTGCTTATGTTTGCACATATGCAGATCTTCCTTGCTGTTTTTATCTGCCAGGTACAAGCACACAGTGGACACAACATCCCACCAATTCGGCCTGTCCCACAAGTCCTGGGACACTGGTGGCAACTGAGAACATAACAAATGTTGCTGCATCTTCCTGGAGGAATCCACTGGTGGCAGCTCCGGGAAGTGATTGGGATGACAATGGAGATTGACAAGGGAGGGTCCCTCGCAGATGGTTTTGTCTGAAAGGAGTGGCAGTTTCACATAAAACCACAGCCCAGTGGTTTTTTCTTTCCTCTCTTCCTATTCTATAAAAATCCTCTTTTCGAAATCATTAAACACTTTTTTTTAGAGGAAAGATTCCTGTTTTTTGAGGAAGGATACAACCTGCTATGACTAATTTTTTCCCTGGTCTCCGGTAATGGCTGGTGACCAGCACTGGTGAAACAGCACTAGTAATTCTGTTTTCTCTTCTCTTTCTTTCTTGCTTGCAAAGGGGGAGGGTGAATATAGAGAGGCATAAAGATATGCTGGTTATAGATTAAAAGGTATCTGAGTTCTTGACAATTTCAAACATACATACAAAATAGAGAAAACAGTATAATGCAACTATACAAATCCATAAGCAACTTTAACAATTAACGACTCACAGCCGGTCTTGTTTCATTCATTTTATCACCTATGTGCTCAGTCACTTCAGTTATGTCAGACTCTTTGCGACCATATGGACTGTAGCCCTCCAGGCTCCTCTGTCTGTGGAATTCTCCAGGCAAGAATACTGGAGTGGGTTGCCGTGCCCTCCTCCAGGGGATCGTCCTGACCCAGGGATCGAACCCACATCTCCTGCGTCTCCTGCATTACAGGTGGGTTCTTTACCACTGAGCCACTGGAGAAGCCCTGTTTTGCCATCTGCTACCCTGCATATTATTTTGAAATAAATCCTAGATATCAATTCATTTCATCTTTAAATATTTCAGCACGTATCTGGATATATACTTTTTTAACAAAAAGCCCAAACCTGAATAATTTCATCATACTTCAAGCAACAGAAATTCCTTAATATCATAAAATATCCAGTGTTCAAATTTTCAGTTGTCCCATAAATGTCATAAATAATATAATTATCTCTTTTTCCTCCTCTCCTTCTTCCTTTTTTTTGTTTTTTTGCTAGCAACTGAAATATACAGAGTGCTTCCTAGACTCTTGATACTATTCTAGGCACTTCACACGTTTATTTTCTACAATGATCTTAGGCAAAATGGCTTAGCTTCAACAAGTGCCTACATTCTCATTTACAAAATGATGTTAATGCCTCATATACAGGGAGGTGATGCAATCTGAGAGATAATGGAGCTTAATTTATCTCTTTTTCTTTTTTTCCAGTTTTTTTGAAAACTGTATCCAAAGAAGGCCCAGGCAAATGACTGGTGTCTTTTTTTTGGTGGGGGTGGGGTAGGGTTGCAGCAGGTTTTAGTTGTGACATGAGAACTCTTAGCTGTGGCAAGTGGGATCTAGTTCCCTGACCAGGGATAGAACCTGGCACCCCTGCATTGGGAGTGCAGAGTCTTGGCCACTGGACCACCAGGAAGTCCTGATTGGTGTATTTTAAACCTTCTGAATTTGAGAATCCAGCTCCGTGTAGTACATGCCCCTTCTCTCTCTCTCTCTCTCTCTCCCTCCCTCTCTTCTTGTTGGAATCATTCACTTAAGGAGCCAGGCTGCTTGTCCTGCAGAATTTTCTGCCATATTAGTCTGCATGGGCTGCCATAACCAAGTACTCCAGACTGGGGGGCTTAAACAAGAGAGTTATTCTTCCGGTCCTGGGGGCCAGAAGTCTCAGATCATGTTGCCAGCAGGGTTGGCTTCTGGTGAGAACTCTTCCAGACTTGTGGACAGCTTCCTTGTTGTGGGTCATCATAGGGCCTTTCCTCTGTGTATGCACACCGAAAGGAAGGGAGAGATCACCGGTGTCTTTTCCTCTTATAAGGATTCCGGTCCCAGTGGAGTAGGGCCCCACTCCTATGATCTCATTTAGCCTGAATTAGCTCCTTGTGGTCCTGCCTGCAAATGCCACACTGGGGTTTGGGGCTTCAGTGCGTGATAACAGAGGGAGAAGGGAAGGAGGGGACTCAGTTCAGTCCATCACACACACGGTCTGGATTTTGTTCTTTGCATCCTTGTGATGTCATTTAACATAGTCTTCTGTCCTCTGTACTTTTGGTAGCTTTGTAACTAGGCCTAGATGCTTGATCAGATAAAATTTAGTTTTTGATAAAAGATAATTTCATAATAGAACTTTGTATCTCCATCTATAATATTACTTTATATACATGAATCTCACATTTATTGGAAGTCTTATAGTTTAATTATCCAAACACAGAACTCAATACCTCAAAGTAGCCAAAATACAGAGTATCTTTTCTCGTATAACCCCGTCACATTTTTCAACAGTAAAATCACAAAATATGATAATGAGAGCTCGTGTTTAATGAGCTTCACGCACCAGACCCTTTTGTTCTTGAGAACAAGCCTGTCACGCAGGACTGTTGTTTCCTAATTTTGTCAACGGAGAAAATAAGATGATAGGAAATCTTATTAAACTGACTTTTTAAAACATCTCAAATATTTCATCAAATGCTAAGTGAAGTCAATTCTCTTTGGGAAGAGCTTTCGATGGGAATTGGGTGGGGCATTAAATTAGGAGACAATCTCCCTAGGACAGAGAGAGCAGGTCATCAATAAATATTCACCCAACTTAGTGACATGAAGTCTCACCACAGCAGTTTGATTCCTAGTGAGACTGAAATACAAAATACGTGCAGAGAGATACATTCCCCAAACCCTTTGATACGTTTGAGTTCCTACTACTTGCCTATGTCTCCTTTTACTTTTAAGTATTTTCACCGATTTTTGGTAAAAATCCTTATCTGATTGGACAGTAGCCCTTCGTGGTTATTAAGTTTAGTTTTTAGACGGTGATTACGGTATATGGGATTCTAAAATCCACTTTGTGGATTAACTCCATTAATTCTCACAACAACCCTCACAGGTGGGTGCTATTATTCTCCCCATTTTGTAGATGAGAAAAATGAGGTCAGAGAAGAGGATGAACTTGCCCAAGGTCAGCCAGCCAGTGAGTGCCGGCGTCTAGATTTGGATTCAAGCCAACTGGCTCCAGAGTCTGCTCTCCCAACCTCAGGGGCTTCATGGGCCCTTTGCACCCAGGGGTGCCCACTGCTCCTCAGGAGGCGCTGTAGCCATGAGGCCGCATCTGGCTCCCACGGGCCCCTCGGTCTGTGANGCCGGCGTCTAGATTTGGATTCAAGCCAACTGGCTCCAGAGTCTGCTCTCCCAACCTCAGGGGCTTCATGGGCCCTTTGCACCCAGGGGCGCCCACTGCTCCTCAGGAGGCGCTGTAGCCATGAAGCCGCATCTGGCTCCCACGGGCCCCTCGGTCTGTGACCTCAGGCTCGTCACCCAGCATGGCTCCCGGCTGTGTCCACACCAGAGCCACGCACATTCGGGAGGGCCGGCTCAGACATCCAGATGGCTGGCCTCAGACATACCAGCACCCTGCCATTTGCCAGTCTTCCGTATTCGTCATAGCAGGGAAGCCTCTTTGGAAAAAGTCCTTTGGGTCAGAAAACTCAGAGCCAAGGACATGAATGACATAGGGTCGGAGAACGCAGCCCGGCTAGTGGACGGGAGGACGGGGAGGGCAGGGAGAGTGGGGGCGGGAGACCCAGCTAGTGATCCGCACCGGTCCTTCCATACCGGGCCCTCCTCTCCTGCACACGCTCCCCGCCTTCCTCTGCCCGGCTCTGCGCTCAGGAGGCTGATCCCAGGGCACCGCATCACCCTGCTCCCTGGCCAGCTGGCTTCGTAGCAGACCCAGCCATGAGAGGCGCTGACAGGAGAACGAAGGGCAAGAGGAGAGCGGGAACAGCGGCTCTTCCCCTCTCTCTTCCTCCCTGCTTCTTCCCACCAGTCCCTCCAGGCCTGCCCCTCATCAGCCTCCCTCAGTCACCCTTCCCCTAGCCTCTTTCGAGCCTGGAAGGTTAGGGACAGCTTCCCGCCTCTGCTGGTCTCTGGGTGCCTTAAGCTCTCACCTGTTCCCTTGACTCCATTCATTCCTTGACATAAGTCTTTTCCTTGTACCTTCTGGGTAAACTTGGTTTCATGCTAGAACTCTGATTCGGATACCAAAGTGATGCATGTGGGCTGAGCAAAGGGGGAGTCAAAAGACCTAGCGAGGGGCCGATGGGGTGAGTTGGCTTGGCCACTGNAAGCCTCTAAATGTCTTCCCTGTGGCTGCCCAAGGTCTTCCCTGTGGCTGCCCAGGGTGCCGTTGATTCTAGGACAGGGGTGGAGAATGCCTCAAAAACACGTTTTGCTTCTGCTATGGCCCCAAACATTGCCATAGGTCTTTTCTAGTGTAGAAGTTAGATGCCCCGATGCCTCAGCTCTGACCCTGGTTCTTCCTCTTGCTAGCCATGTAGCCTTGAATAAATAGGTAGTTCCTCGAGGCCTAGTTGTTCTCATTTGTAAAACGGGGGTAATAATGGTGTTAGAGCAAGAACTAAGTGACCTACTACATATAAGGCTTAGACCAGTGCCTGACAGCAGCGAATACTCAAAACATGTTAGTATCTCTACCCTTGTGTAGCCACAGGACCTTAACAGCTTACTTCACCTTTCTGTGCTTCCANAGTGACCTACTACATATAAGGCTTAGACCAGTGCCTGACAGCAGCGAATACTCAAAACATGTTAGTATCTCTACCCTTGTGTAGCCACAGGACCTTAACAGCTTACTTCACCTTTCTGTGCTTCCACTCATTTCTCCATAAACTGGGAAAACAATAGTGACCTCCTGGGTCAGTGATCTCCTGTGTGGAGATAAGGAAGAGAACGCCAATGAAAGCGTTCTAGAAACTGTAGTGCATCATATGAACGGAAGGTCTTTTAAAAAATACATAACAATAATTATCACAACTTAAAAACTAGCAGAAGGACCTAAGTAATGTTTCAAAAAGCTTTTATACCAATATTCACAATGATAACAGAGGAGGAAATTTAATAATAAGTTCCATGAGAAAGTCTTACATAAAGAACAAACTATTTTTTCAAAAAAGATCAAGAGAACTTCTGAGAAGTGGATTCTGTTTGTTTCTGAGGCTAGCAACTTGAAAGTTGCTGCTGAAAAGTAAATTCTATCATTTTGTCTTATCCAAATTAAATGACCATTAAACCAGCCATGAGCAGTGACTAAAGGACACCGAATCAGGTGCATTGAAATGAATCAGTCACCTCTGAGAACTGTCAGGGCCCCTCCTCCAAGCATCCAGAGAAGGCCAGTCCCCTCTTCAGGGCTGCACACCTCCCTGCACACTCCTGCCCACACCAGCCCACACCCAGGAGGGCAGACAGCCAAAGTGCAGAGTCCACGGCCACGACTCTGTTTGGAAGACTAGACTCAAACTAGAATGGTTTCATTTTCCTGCCATCCCTTCCTTGCCTTCCCTTCATAATAATAAGGGCATGGACTTTGTGGTGAGGGTGTTAACCTCATGAAACTCAAAGGATGGGCTGTGGGCCAGCAGGATCAGCGTTACCTGTAGCTGGTTAGAAACGCAGAGCCTTGGGTCCACCCCAGACACACTGAAGCAGAATCTGTATTTTAGCATAATCCCAGGTGATTCACATGCTCGTTAAAATTTGAGAAGCACTGTTTTCATCTTTCTGAACCTCATGCTGGGTTGGCCAAAAAGTTCGTCTGGGTTTTCCCAATAACGTCTTATGGAAAATCCAAATGAACTTTTTGGCCAATCCATGCCTATCCCGCAAGGTTACTGTGAGGATTAAAAGTGAAAAAGTGAAGTCGCTCAGTTGCGTCCGACTCTTTGTGACCCCATGGACTATAGCCTACCACGCTCCTCCGTCCGTGGGATTTTCCAGGCAAGAGTACTGGAGTGGATTGCCATTTCCTTCTCCAGGGGATCTTCCCGACCCAGGGATCAAACCCAGGTCTCCTGCATTGTAGACAGACGCTTTACCGTCTGAGCCAGTGTATTCAAAGTGCTTGGCAAGTAGTAGATGCTGACTGTGTTACCATCATCTTCCTTCACCTAGCGCCTGGCCCTGCCGTGCCTCTGTGCCTACTCCCTCTCCTTGGCCCAGGCTTCTGAACACTGACCTTAACTTGCTTCCTGAGACACTGGCACTTGGCTGGTGCCCCAAACTGACCTCAGCTCTTTCCTCAGAGTCTCTGGCAGGCTCAGTGGGGGCTATTGCTATACTTCTCAGCACTCCCCACTGACCCAGACTCTCCACAAGTCCCACCTCTCTTGGCCTGTCCTTGCTTGTGGACACCAAATACCCTACTGCAGCATTTATTTTTAGTCACATTGCCATGGCTCAAAATGGCCTTGGAACTGCTCCTTGGTATTTGCCTTCATGGTGCTGGGCCCAGCATGAGCACTTAACTAAATCTGCATTAGGAGAGTGAAGGAAGAACAGGGCTTTGCTTCACACTAAGCCACAATATCAGGGTTTGTATCTTTGGGCGGATTTGGTTTCTTTGCTTTTCCTTTTGCTCATTTTTCTTAATCATCCAAAAGTGTGATACACAAGGCTGAGATTGCATGTCGACCCAGGAAGAAAGGGCCAATGAGAATCCCCGAATTATTAGGGTTCTAGACCCTGAGCCTCTTTGCATGGGAGCCTCTGTGGCTTCTCAGGGTCCAGCCCTGCTCACTGTGATTCCACACTGATGCTTGAAGCCAAAATACCAGATGGCAATAAAGTGCTCTTGTCCTGGCCTGGTCTTCTCCACCTAGGTCTTCACAGGCTGATGGTGTCCTGTACAACCATCTCCACTAGGCAGTGCTTCCTGCTGTAAGTCCTCTGGATAAAAGCATCTGCCTGTGTCCTTCTCTGGATGCCCTCTTTGGACAATCGCTATTGCATGAGCTGTCCCACCCAGACAATTTTGAGATGCATCACCCCCATTCTCACCCCAAGCAGCCAATGACTGATGGATGCAGGGGCATAAACTCTGGTCCCCTAGTTTCAAGGCAGAACAACTCTGTAGTGCAACTTATATTTTAGAGTGCCCATGGATCAGGCCAAGGCTCAAAGTTACCTGAGATCACGTCCTGCTTCCCTTACTCCCTTACAGGCTTCTCTCCAGGGAATCCCTCAATAAACTATATGCATCTAAAACTGTTACAGGTTCTGCTTCCAGGAAACTTGGCCTAAGACAATGTTTTTGGGAAGCCCAATATATAAAACAAATAAAATAACTGTTTCATTTGTCTCTGGGTGGAGGGCAAGGAATGGTTACTGGCTGGTTCTTCTGAATTTATGGTGACCTGCGATGAAACTCTCCAGAGAACAGTCTAAAAGTTATACAACAAATTGAAAGTGAAAGTCGTTCAGTTGTGTCCAGGCCAGAATACTGGAATGGGTAGCCTTTCCCTTCTCCAGGGGATCTTCCCAACACAGGGATCAAACCCAGGTCTCCTGCATTGCAGTCAGATTCTCTACTGTCTGAGCCACCAGGGAAGCCCAATAATACTGGAGTGGGTAGCCTATCCCTTCTCCAGGGGATCTTCCCAACCCAGGAATCGAACAGGGGTCTCCTGCATTGCAGGCAGATTCTTTACCAACTGAGCTATCAGGGAAGCCCACAACAAACTGAGGAGAGAACATAAGATTACTGGTCCACATACACTCCTCAGGGAAGATGTATGTCATATTTTAGATTCCACATATAAGTGATATCATGTGGTATCTGTCTTTGTCTGACTTGTCTCATTCAGTATGATAATCTCTAGACCCATACATGTTCTTGCAAATGGCATTACTTCATTTTTTATGGCTAAGTAATACACACACACACACACACACACACACACACACACACACACACACACACACACACACATATATATATATACACCACATCTTATTTATTCATTCATCTGTCAGTGAACATTTAGATTGTTTCCATGTATGGCTGTTGCAAGCCGTGCCCCTATTGGCAGATTGGGCTGCATGAAACCTTTTAAATTATAGTTTTCTCCAAATATATGCCCAGAAATGAGACTGGTGGATCATATGGCAACTTCATTTTTAGTTTTTCGAGGAACCTTCAAACTGTTTCTCATAATGGCTGCGCCAATTCACATTTCCATCAACAGTGTAGGAAGGCCCCATTTTCTCTATACTCTCACCAGCATTTGTTATTTGTAGACTTGTTAATGATGGCCATACTGACCAGTATGAGGTAGGAGCTCATTGTAGTTCTGATTTGCATTTCTCTCATAATTAGCAATGTTGAACATCTTTTCATGTGCCTATTGGCCATCTGTATGCCTTCGTTGGAGAAATATCTATTTAGGTATTCTGCCCACTTTTTGATTGGCCTGTTTGTTTTTTTTTTTGTTATTGGTTGTATGGGCTGTTTGAATATTTTGTAAATTCAGCCCTTGTCAGTTGCATCATTTGCAAATATCTTCTCCCATTCTGTAAGCTGTCCTTTTTCTTTGTTATGGTTTCCTTTGCTGTAGAAAAGCTTGTAAGTGTGATTAGGTTCCATTTGTTTATTTTGGCTTTTATTTCTATTGCCTTGGGAGACTGGCCTAAGGAAACATTCTTGTTGCTATTCAGTTGCTAAGTCATGTCTGACCCTGCAGCTCCATGGACTGCAGCACACTAGGCTTCTCTACTCTTCACTATCGCCCTGGGCTTGTTCAAACTCATGCCTATTGAGTCAGTGATGCCATCCAACCATTGCATCTTCTGTCGTCCCCTTCTCCTCTTGTCCTCAGTCTTTCCCAGCATCAGGGTCTTTTCCAATGAGTCAGCTCTTCTCATCAGGTGGCCAAAGTATTGGAGCTTCAGCTTCAGCATCAGTCCTTCCAATGAATGTTCAGGGTTGATTTCCTTTGGGATCAACTGGTTTGATCTCCTTGCAGTCAAGGAACTCTCAAGAGTCTTCTCCAACACAGCAGTTTGAAAGCATCAATTCTTTGGCACTCAGACTTCATTATGGTCCAACCCTCACATCCAAACATGACTACTGAAAAAGCCATAGCTTTGACTATACTGGCCTTTGCTGGCAAACTGATGTCTCTGCTTTTTAATATGCTTTCCAGGTTTGTCATAGCTTTTCTTCCAAGGAGCAAGCATCTTTTAATTTTGTGGCTACAGTCACCATTCCCATTGATTTTGGAGCCCAAGAATATGAAATCTGACAGTTTCCATTTTCCCTCATCTATTTGCTGTGAAGGAATAGGACCAGAGGCCATGATCTTTTTTTGAATGTTAAGTTTTAAGCCAGCTTTTTTTCACTCTCCTCTTTTACCTTCATCAAGAGGCTCTTTATCTCTTCTTCACTTTCTGCCATTAAAGTGGTATCATCTGTATATCTGAGGTTCTTGATATTTCTCCTGGCAATCTGATCACAGCTTGTGAGTCATCCAACCCAGCATTTCATATGATGTGCTCTGCATATAAGTTAAGTAAGCACGGTGACAATATACAGCCTTGATGCACTCCCTTCCCAAGTTTGAACCAGTCTGTTGTTCCATGTCTGGCTCTAACTGTGGCCTCTTGTCCTGCATACAAGTTTCTTAGGAGACAGGTAATGTGGTCTGGTATTCTCATCTCTTTAAGAACAGTCTACAGTTTGTTGTGAACTCCTGGGTGGCGGACCAGCTCCAGGGTGGCCAGCAGCAGCAGTGAGGCCAGGGTGTCCTCCACTCCCGGGCACCTCCAGTATTGGCTCCAGTCTTCCTCGGACCCCATTCCCAGCCACTCAGGCAGGGCCTTTGCCTAGACCCCCAGCCACAGGTCAGCCAACATCTGATGGCCAGTGAAGGTTTACATGCTCAAAGAGGGTCGGCAGTGGGACCACCAGGGCACCAGGCACTCATCCAGCTACACTGAGCGGCTGGAGGGCATGTCTCTGCTAGTTAGAGCCTGACGAAACTTGTCCCGTGGGAAAAAGAATGGCAAATCCCTTCAGTATTCTTGCTTTGAAAGCCCCATGAGCAGTAAGAAAGGCAAAACATATGACATTGAAAGATGAACCCCCCTAGATAGGTAGGTGTCCAGTATAAAACTGGGGAAGAGTGGAGAAATAGCTACAGGAAGAAGGAAGAGGATGAGCCATAGTGGAAACGATGCCCAGTTTTGGTTGTATCTAGTGTTGAAAGTAAAGTTCAAGGTTATAAAGAATAATATTGTATAGGAACCTGGAATGTTAGGTCCATGAATCGAGGTAAACTGGATGAAGTCAAATAGGAAATGGCAAGAGTGAACATTGACATTTTAGGACTCAGTGAACTAAAATGGACAGGAATGGGCAAATTTAATTCAAATGACCGTTATATCTACTACTGTGGGCGAGAATCCCTTAGAAGGAATAGAGTAGACTTCACAGTCAACAAAAGAAAACATTGGTATGATCTGTATCAGAGAATGTTTTGCCTATGTTCTCTTCTAGGAGCTTTATGTTGTCATGTCTTATATTTAAGTCTTTAAGCTACTTTGAGTTTCTTTTTGAGTATGGTGTGAGGGTGTGTTGTAACTTCATTGATTTACATGTTGCTGTCCAACTTTCCCAACACCACTTGCTGAAGAGACTGTCTTTTCTCCATTGTATATTCTTGCCTCCTTTGTTGAAGATTAATTGTTCATAGTTGTGTGGGTTTATTTCTGGGCTTGCTGTTTTGTTTCATCGATCTATATGTCTGTGTTTGTGCCAAGACCATACTGTTTTGATTACTGTAGCTTTGCAGTATTGTCTAAAGTCTGAGAGGGTTATGCCTTCTGCTTTGTTCTTTTTCCAAAAGATTGATTTGGCAGTTCTGGTCTTTTAAAATTGTTTTATAATATATAAACTTTAGGATTAGTTATCCTAATTCTATGAAAAATGTCATGGGTAATTTGATAGGGATCACATTAAATTTGTTGACTGCTTTGGGTAGTATGGTCATTTAATAATATTAATTACTCCAATCCAAGAGCATGGGATATCTTTCCATTTCTTTGAATCATCTTCAATTTATTTTAGTAATGTTTTGTAGTTCTCAGCATGTAAGTCTTTCACCTCCTTGGTGAGGTTTATTCCTAAGTATTTTATTTATTTATTGCTACAATTTTAAAAGGGATTGTTTGTTTAGATTCTCTTTCTGATATTTCATTGTTAGTGTAAAGAAATGCAACTCATTTCTGTGTGTTAATCTTATATCCTGCTACCTTGATGGATTTGCTTACGAGTTCTTGTAGTTTTTGTGTGGCGTCTTTAAAGTTTTATATTTACAGCATAACACCATCTGCATCTTATGACAATTTTACCTCTTTTCTTCCAATTTGGATACCTTTTATTTCCTTTTCTTGTGTGATTGCTGCTGCTAGGTCTTCCAATACTTTGTTGAATAGAACTGGTGAGAGTGAGTATCCTTAGCTTGTTCCCGATTCTAGCATGAAGGCTTTCAGCTTTTCATCACTGAATATAATATTGGCTGTGGGTTTGTCCCATGTTATGCTGAGATATGGCCCTCTATACTTACTTTGGTAAGAGACTTTTATCATGAAAGGATGCAGAATTTTACCAGATGCTTTCTCTGCATCTATTGAGATGATCTTGTGGTTTTCATCTTTTGTGAACGTGGTGTATCATATTGATTAATTTACATACGTTGAACCATCCTTATGACCCTGGAATGAATCCTACTTGATTGTGGTGTGTGATCTTTTTTACATGGTGTTGGATTCAGTTTGCTAATACTTTGTTGAGAACTTTCAGATCTATATTCATCAAAGACATGGGCCTGTAATTTCCTTTTTGGTAGCGTCCTTGTCTGGTTTTGGTATCAGAGTGATGGTGGCTACATAGTGTGACTTAAAAAAAAAACAAAACATAAGATACAAGTTTTAGGGAATTTGACTGGCATTGCTAAAAATTCAATCAGCTCAATCACTCAGCTGTGTCTGACTCTTTGCAACCACATGGACAGCAGCATGCCTGCTTCCCTGTTCCTCACTATCTCCTGGAGCTTGCTCAGACTCATGTCTATTGAGTTGGTGATGCCATCCAACCACCTCATCCTCAGTTGTCCCCTTCTACTCCTGCCTTCAATCTTTCCCAGCATCACAGTCTTTTCCAATGAATTGGCTCTTCTCGTCAGGTGGCCAAAGTGTTGGAGCTTCAGCTTCAGCATCAGTACTTCCAATGAATAATCAGCATTTATTTCCTCTAGGATCTATTGGTTTGATCTCCTTGGGGGACTGTCAACAGTCTCCTCCAACAACACAGTTTGAAAGCATCAGTTCTTCAGTGCTCAGCCTTCTTTATAGTCCAATTATCACATCCACACATGACTACTAGAAAAGCCATAACTTTCATTATACGGACCTTTGTTGGCAAAATAATGTCTCTGCTTTTTAGTACACAAACCTTTTTATAGCTTTGTAATAGCTTCTTGTTTGTCTAGGTTTGCCTTAGCTTTTCTTCCAAGACACAAGTGTCTTTTAATTTCATGGCTACAGTCACCATCTGCTATGATTTTGGAGCCCCCTCAAAATAAAGTCTCTTACTGTTTCCATTGTTTCCCCATCTATTGCCATGAAGTGATGGGACTGGATGCCATGATCTTAGTTTTTTTAATGTTGAGTTTTAAACCAACTTTTTTACTCTTTCACTTTCATCAAGAGGCTCTTTAGTTGTTCTTTGTTTTCTGCCATTAGGGTGGTGTCATCTGTGTACCTGAGGTTATTGATATTTCTCCTAGCAATCTTGATTCCAGCTTGTGTTTCACCCAGCCCAGCATTTTGCATGATGTACTCACATAAGTTAAATAAGCAGGGTGACAATACACAGCCTTGACGTACTCCTTTCCCAGTTTTGAGCCAGTCTGTTGTTCCATGTCTGGTTCTAACTGTTGCTTGTTGATCTGAATATGGGTTTCTCAGGAGGCAGGTCAGGTGTTCCCTCTGGTATTCCCATCTCTTTAAGAATGTTCCACAATTTGCTGTGATCCACACAGTCTAAGGCAATAGTCAATGAAGCAGAAGTAGATGTTTTTCTAAATCCAATAAAAGTTTGCTAAAATTTTATTGGATTTAGAGCTCACGCTCACATTTTATGTAAAGCTTGGAGATTTTGATGCTTAATAGCTCCAATTTATTATTTCTCTAAGGTTGTAAAGTGTCATTAAACTTTATTTCACCAATGGAAACAGTTACTAGAAAACATTAGGGTATGAAGCAAAAGTATGCTGTTCATCCAGCGTTATCAGAAGAAAAATCCATAAGTATTCATCAGAGAAACAAAAAGAATTTGAGAGCTTTCCAGAAGAGCTTCTGAAGAGCTTTCCAGAAATTAGCTAATCAGAGTTGGCAAATATTTAGCACAGATGCTTCCGCTTCCTCAATCCGTACCCATGGCAGACATCATCAATCAATCACTACATTCTTCTGCTGTGTCTGAATAGAGCTTTAGAGTTCTTCTCAATTCTCAGAAACAACTCTTGATTTAGATAGTAGATTCTTCAGTTACAGGTGATGGAAACCAACTTGAGCCACCCTGGAGCCAAATAGGGAGAAATTTAGTACAAACATACAAAGATATCTCCCCAAACTCAACTGCAAGAATGCAGCTGGGCCTGAGCAACCAGGAACTTGAAAGTCCTTGATCTCTGGGTTTTTGCGTGCTTCCCTCACTATTTCCTGTCTGCAGTCAGGCTTTCTCTGCATTTCTAGCTGCTTGAGATCATGTGGTCACTCAGATTCAAGGTACTCATGTTTAGAGACTATATCTGAATCTTAGCACCAAATTCCCAAGAGAGAGGGTCCGAGGGACTGTACTTGGATCAGGGGGACCACTGCTGGCCTGGTCAGCCATAGTCTCAAAGAAATGACAGCTTTCAAAGCATCTATGCTGTGCCCAGTCCTGTGGACCAGGGAGCAGTTCTCAGAGAGAGCCAGGATGGCTCACAACCTGAGCAGATAGCCTGGGACATTTTCCATCATCATTATCCACCAACATGTAGGGGCACAAGATATGAAACATATTTTCCCTTCGGGATCTAAAGCAGGGCAGACCCGTAGAATTTTCAGTGACGGTGGAAATGTTCTGTATCTGCACTCTCCAGTATCATGGCCATCCAACTCATGTAATAGGGTAGAAAATTAAGAAGAGGAGTCCCAGCTTTTATTTCCAGTTGTGTTATTAACTAGCTATGTGGTCTGGGAGCTCGGTTTTCATACTTTTAAACTAGAAAGTCCCTGGGATTGCAAGGAGATCAAACCAGTCCACCCTAAAGGAAATCAGTTCTGAGTATTCACTGGAAGGACTGATGCTGNATTTTCCATCATCATTATCCACCAACATGTAGGGGCACAAGATATGAAACATATTTTCCCTTCGGGATCTAAAGCAGGGCAGACCCGTAGAATTTTCAGTGACGGTGGAAATGTTCTGTATCTGCACTCTCCAGTATCATGGCCATCCAACTCATGTAATAGGGTAGAAAATTAAGAAGAGGAGTCCCAGCTTTTATTTCCAGTTGTGTTATTAACTAGCTATGTGGTCTGGGAGCTCGGTTTTCATACTTTTAAACTAGAAAGTCCCTGGGATTGCAAGGAGATCAAACCAGTCCACCCTAAAGGAAATCAGTTCTGAGTATTCATTGGAAGGACTGATGCTGAAGCTGAAACTCCAATGCTTTGGCCACCTGATGCAAAAAAAAAAAAAACTGACTCATTTGAAAAGACCCTGATGGTAGGAAAGATTGAAGGCAGGAGGAGAAGGGGCGACAGAGGATGAGATGGTTGGACGGCATCATCGACTTAATGGACATGAGTTTGAGCAAGCTCCAGGAGATAGTGAGGGACAGGGAAGCCTGGCGTGCTGCAATGCATTGGGTTGCAAAGAGTCAGACATGACTGAGCTACTGAACTGAACTGAACTGAAACTGGAAAGGCCTAGATTCACACTGTCTAGTACAGCGCACTTTAATGTGTCTGGGGTACGCAATTTTTCTTTAACGTCTTATTTATTTGGTTGCACTGGGTCTTAGTTGCGACCTGTGGAATCTTTAGTTGTGGCACACGAGATCTTTCAGTTCCAGCATGCAAACTCTTAATTGTGGCATACGAACTCTTAGCTGTGGCATGTGGGACCTAGCTTCTTGACTAGGGATCGAACCTGGGCCCCCTGCACTGGGAACACAGAGTCTTCACCACTGGACCACCAGGGAAGTCCCAAGGGGAACTGAATTTTAAATCTTATTTATTTTTAATTAAGTTAAATTTAAATAATTATATGTAGCACTATACTAGACAGTATAAATCTAGGCCTTCCCAGTTTAAAGATATGAAAACCGGGCTCCCAGACCACATAGCTAGTTAATAACACACCTGGAAATAAAAGCTGGGACTCTTCTTTTTAATTTTCTATCCTATTAGTTGGAGTTGGGAAACCTAGATTACGTTTTACGTCTTACCAGATAATTCAAATTTGTCATTTTAAATGTCTAGACCTAACCATTCTTTGATGTAAGGCTTTCTGAAATGTATTAAGCACTTTCCTGCCTTGGGAGGAAAAAAAAAAAAGCCACGTGGCCGTAATTGTGGACTTTTCTGAATGACACAAAGCTGTAATTGTGAAGTGCGAGTGTCACTCTGGGTAACATAACGGGGCCCTGAGAACAGAGCCCAGTGAGGCTGCCAGGGCTGGCGTCTTCCCCACACGGCACATCTCTGCCACCGGGAGTGAGTGGCAGCTTCTTCCCTCCTTGTCACATCCTGATGTGACAGCTTCTGACAGCATCCCACCTCCCTTCACTAACTCGGCAATGAACCAAGTGTAGGCACTTCATCTATCAGTGGGTTTAATTTCACCCATAATTCTAAACCATGAGACCTGGGGGAGCTTCATGACTGAGTCAGGTACACAGAGTTTTGTACAAAATTTTCCACAAACACACATTTTTTTTTTCCTTAATAGACTATGACAATGCAAGTCTCATAAAAGCCGATTGTGGGATAAAGGGTATGATGTTTTATTTTACTTTAATTGTGCATCAGTAACGTCAATGTTGTCATGGCTAGGGTCCCAAGGCAGAGTAAGACTGTGCACAAAATAGTTTGAGAAATGAGCCTGAAATTGGGTATGGATTATTTTAGATCCCTTTCCTGAGCTGTTTCTCCATTGTGCATGCTTAAGTCATGGGGTAGGAACAGCTTCATGAGTCTTTTGAAGATGTTCAAGAAAAACAAAGTAAATGTTAAGAACGCTAAAAGAAATAACACTACATTCATCTCAGTATTCTGTACTTATACAAAGGCCAGATTTGCAGTCATTGTATCTATTCAAAACATACCTGAGTGTTTGGAAGCCAGAAAGGGCTCAAAACAAGGAGAATAATTGTCATAAAGCCTGCACACTAGAGTCCCTGGCCGGCACCCAGAGGAAACGAGCCACTCTGATGGCCTTCAGCCTGGGTTCCATGCTCCACTCCTGGGCCCCAGCATGAGACCACGTGAAAAGGGTGATTGTAGGGAAATCTGGGTTCTGCTTCCTGGACCCCCAAAAGTCAGTGAAAGACTATGCACTCTGTTGATCTCTTCTTGGGAGAAGACAATCCCTTTGAGAAAAAGCCCCCTTACACAATTAAAAGTTCAGGTTTCTTGGCATCAAATGAGGGTAGCTTTCAGTTGTCTGGAGAAATTGTTCATAAAGGCATCAACACCAGTAGGCATTCTGGATTTTTCCTTGGCCTCCTGGAACAGTTTGAGGTTTTGCTCATGAGAAGCACTTGTTTGCCTATGCACTGCTTTAGAAAATAACTTCACCACGTTCATCGTTCACATGCTCATCGTTCCATTATTATTTATAGGCAAGTTTTGATTATCCACCAGGCAGGTTCCTGGCACGGTTTTCAGCTCTCTGTTTGTCATTCTCACCTCCCACTGACACACGCTTGCTGAAGCTTGTAGCAACTTAGAATTTCCCCTGAGTCACGGCTCCGGCTCAGCCATCCCCCACTCCGAAGAGGGCTACAAACCAAAACAACCCTGGTCTACCCTTCCCCAGCAAGAGTGAGGAGGTTCCCAGAGAGACCTGGGGTGGGGGGAGCTGTGATTAGGGAATGTAGCCGCCAGGCAGCGGGCAGAGCCCCAGGTGCACAGGTGCTGGCGGCCTGGAGGCTGGAGAGTGGGGCGCTAACTTGGGCAACGTTTTGTTGTTTCAAGTATTCCGAATTCCTGAGACATGGGACACGTCTTCCCCGCCTCAGATTCTAGAGATGTGCAAATTGCTAAGTCCCATCATACGTCCTTCCTTCCTGTCTGCACCACTAGCCACCAGGGAATGCAGCACTGCAAGCGTAACAGTAAAGGACCTCTCGAGGATATTTGATGGCAAGTGCAAAGGATAAAATACTGGAAGCTGAGCTAAACTTAGAAAGGTTTTGGCTGAGGGGTGCCTTCTGGGTACCCCAGCCCCTGAGCCAGAGCGGCCTCCACGCCCTCCTGGACCCATCCTTTTAACTGGTTGGGTTCCAATGCCTTGGTCTCGGCTCTGGAGATTTCTAATTTCGGCTGGTCTGAGGTTCGAGTGTGAGCACTGGGATTTCCAAACGTCGCCAAGTGAGGCTCGTGTGCAGCCTAGCTGGAGCGCCTCTGGCTTAGCGCCTCCTCGCTTGGCTGACTGTGTCTGCGCGCGAGGCTCTTCTATGGCACAGCTGCGGCTCCGCTGGCTTAGAATAAACGTTTGGCTAGGAAGGGGAGGA
The DNA here is from genome assembly GCA_006410735.1 of Raphicerus campestris. NCBI lineage: Eukaryota > Metazoa > Chordata > Mammalia > Artiodactyla > Bovidae > Raphicerus > Raphicerus campestris. Next base: position 327,276 of record SJYW01009341.1, on the reverse strand, counting down.
GTACACACACAGAGAGGACAATTCAGGAGCCACGGCGCATCTGCAGGTCAACACTTCACTCACTCATTCCCTCAGCAAACATTTACAGAAGGCTGCTGCGTGTGTACCCGCTCAGTCTTGTCACCTCTCTGTGACCCCGTGGACGGTAGCCCACCATGCTGCCCAGGCGGCGGAATTTTCCAGACCAGGCAAGAATACTGGAGCAGGCTGCTGCTAGGTTGCAAAAATTCACGATGACCTCACTGACCTCGAGGCCAAGCCAGCTCTCTGGAAGAAGCATTTGGACACATTCCGCAGGCCCCCCAGGGCCCAATCGGAGCCATGCTTCCCCTTCCTCGCTTGTGCCCAGTTAGCGACTCATAAGGCGCCTGCACTTGCACACAGTTTGACAGAACATACATTATCCTGCTGCCTAGAGTCTCTGGTTGCTATACAGAGTGCAGTTGCTTGGATTATGACAGTTATCTCTGCTAATAAAGTTCACTTTTTTCACTGCAGAGTTATAAATACATATGCAGCCTGCATACCCGAGGAGGCCTGTGGGAGGAAATGCTGAGGCCCTTCTAGAACAGAAACCACTCCCTAGCACCTGCACAGATATAACTTTTCCTGATTCCTCTACCAAAAAGGTTAGTTTTCCTGGCTTACTGATGGCAAGGATTTACTGTAAAGAGCCCTGGAAAGAAAATCAGCAGTCAGTATCCTTGACACGTGCATTTTTTTCCCCTTGGGCCTCCAAAGTGACTCACAGCCATCCACTTTCCTTCTCTCAGGGGAAAACTGGTCCCACAGTCTCTGAGGAAACTGGGATGGCATCAACTGGGATGTTAGAAAAACAGCCAAATGTTGATCAGGAAGAGGCGCACAGGAAGGGGGCATGGCCGATCTTGTAAATTTAAGAGCTGCACAAATAAGTTCATTAAATCAAGGATGTGCTCAGGGTGCTGGCAAGGCATATAAAGCAGCAGCAGACAAATAAATCTGGCTGGTGATCTGGAGAAGAAAAGCTAGTGGAGAAATTTTCTAAGAGGAGCTTTAACTTTTTACTGAATGCAGTAATACTATAAATTATCAATCAGCTGGCTATAATTTTACCATTTAGCACAGGATTTGAGCAGCTTGCAAGAGAGTGTACCGTGTGGGTAATAACAGGTAAGGTGGTGAATGTTACGGAGCACATTTCTTTAAAATATATAGCTAGCTACTTTGGTAATAAACATGCTTATTTGCAAAGAAAATTATGATTATGGTGCAAACAGCATGTAGCAGGCACAGCTGGTTGTCTCACCAACAGCTTTTTCCTCCTGGTTTCCTTTTTAGTTGAACACTGGTTCGGGAGCGGGGATGGGTCTCTAGCCTTCCCCATGTGACACAGTGGAGAGTGACTTTTCCCTACTCTTGGGATCAAAGGTAAATCCTGCCTTCCTAAGCCAATCTCAGGGGCCGTTCCCTTGTGCTGGGGCTGGTGCAGGGACGGGTGTGCTGGATGGTCCGCGGACAGTGGCCATCATATTCCCTTCTAAGTCTAGGAAACAAGCTTCCCTGGAGTCACTGTCTCTGCCTGTTCCAGAGGATTGCTCACAATAGGAATTCGGGTCAAAAGGATGGTGTCATTCCTCTAGGGCTGGCTGGAGCTATGCATGTGAGCAGGTGAGAGATTGTCAGCAGCTTCCTGGCACAGACTTGAGGAATCACACACTCAGGAGGTGTTTCAGGCTAAGATCGGTCAGGCTCAAACTCCCTGATCGTCAAGGATAGTTCCCGAACTCTGCTTCCCAGCTCTCCCAGCAGTCATGTGTGCCCCTAACTCTGCATTAAGTCTTTTATATCCAGAATGCATAGAATGGCCTTAGTTGTCCACCTGAACCCTGACTGATACAACGGCCGTGTGGTCCAGTTCTGGCCAATAGGCTGGACAGCTTCTCCTTACTCCTGAGAAGGAGACACTCGAAGAGACATCCTTTCTCTGCCTCTGTGATGATGTGGCATTTGGATGTGATGCCTGGGGCAGCTGTCCTGACTTGCCACCAGCCTGAAACAGAGCCAACGTGCAAGTTGAAGGCAGAAATGCCCAGCAAGAAGAGCTGGAGCCCCGAGAACTCACAGCCACTGGCCTTGTAATTAACTGGTGCAGACTCATTCCTTAGGAAGCAAATGTAAAGATGGCTTGACATGGACCGCCATGTTTTCTGGGGATGAGACATTACACAGTGATTCACGCTTGCTCTCCCTCTTTTCCTTTTCATATCCCCACCCTTTGGGCAAGGAATATCCAGATCACCTGTGTCTCAGATGCCTCACACACCTTTGAAATAGCTATGTGAGTCATAGGTTTGCACTGGCAGATGTGTCTACAATATTACTGCATCTTTATCTTTTTTCTAACCCCAGTTAGACTTTAAAATACACCTGCACTGCCAAAGCGTTAGTACAGTTCTATGATTTTGAATTTCCTCTTGTTTTATCAGCATACCGGCAGTCCTCACATTGCATGGTAGTTCAGGAGCATAAAAATAACCATGCAAGCCGAAATAGAGCAAAGTAATCTTAATAATCAATAGGACAAACGACAATTGTTTCATTAAAATTTTTGCTAAAATATTAAACCTTCTTACTTTCAGTTGTAAATGCACAGGGATAGTTTAAAAACAGCAACACTGTAAATCAGTGACGTTAGAACATACCCTCACCCCATTCATGAAAATAAACTCAAGATGGCTTAAAGACTTAAATATAAGACATGACAACATAAAACTTCTAGAAGAGAACATAGGCAAAACATTCTCTGACATAAATCATACCAATGTTTTCCTAGGTCAGTCTCCCAAGGCAATAGGGGGGAAAAAAGCAAAAATAAATAAATAGGACCTAATTAAACTTAAAAGCTTTTGCATAGCAAAAGGAACCATAAACAAAGACAACTTAGGTACTGGGGAAAAATATTGCAAATGATGCAACTGACAAGGGCTGAATTTATAAAACGTACAAACAACTCATACAACCAACAGCAAATCAACGAACACCACCATCAAAACACGAGCAGAATACCTAAGCAGACATTTCTCCAAGGAAGACAGATGGCCAGCAGGCACAGGAGAAGACGCTCACCACTGCTGATTACCAGAGAAATGCAAATCAGAGCTGCTGCGAGGCAGCGCCTCACCTCGGTCAGACATTAAAATGCCCACAAATAACAAGTGCTGGAGAGGGCGTGGAGAAAAGGAAACCCTCTTAAACTCTTGATGGGAATGGTGCAGCCATTATGCAAAACAGTATGGAGGTTCCTCAAAAAACTAAAAATAGAGTTGCCATATGATCCAGCAATCCCCCATGGACGGCAGTGGGGGAAGGGAGGTGTGGACTGGGAGTGCGCCTGTATCCAAACAAAACTACAATTCAAAAATACACATGCTAAAATAATAAAAAATTTTAAGAATAGGATGAAATAAAACCTTTAAATTTAATTTTGAAAATTTAAAAATAAATATGAAAAGACACATCACCTCTATGTTCATAGTAGCACTGTTTACAACAGCCAAGACATTTCCTAAATCTCCATTTAGGTACAACACCTAAATGTCCATCAGCAAATGAGCAGACACAATAGAAAATTACTCAATCATAAAGAAGAATGAAATAATGCCATTTGCAGCAACATGGATGGACCTGGAGATTATCATACTAAGTGAAGTAAGTCAGAAAGAGAAAGACAAATGCCACATGATACCACTTATATGGAGAATCTGAAATATAAGACAAATGAATATATCTTACAAAACAGATATGACTCACAGATATAGAGGGGAAGAGGGGTTGGGGAGGGATGGATTGGGAGTTTGGGATTACCAGATGCAACCTTATTGAGCTGGCCAAAATGTTCATCTTATGTAACATGTTACGGAAAAACTCGAATGAACGTTTAGGCCAACCCAATATTTTATATAGAATGGACAAATAACAAGGTCCTACTGCATAATGCAATGAACTATTGAATATACTGTAATAAACCATGATGGAAAAGAACATAAGAAAGAGTATATATAAAACTGAATCATTTTGCTGTACAGCAGAAATTAACACAACATTGTAAATCAATTATACTTCAATATAATAATTTTTTTAAATGGCAAAACTAATACTTATTTAAAAGATTGTTATTTAAAACAGAAACACTGATAAAATGTTTTATCTCTTTGTAAAAACTGCATCAAGTAGTTTGAATAGTGCCCCCTTCAGGGAATCTTTTCTATGCTTTAGCAAACGTCACACCCTTTCTAACTTTAGATGAGCTTTCAATATTTTATCCTTTGCACTTTCAGTTGAGAGTTCCTTTAATGTGAAAATTTTACAGTGTACTTCTTCTGGGACACCACCTTTTGGCCACACCCTTTATTTATACTTATAAATTTGCCTTTTCTCTGTGGACACTTTTTCTTTCTTTTTTTGGCTGCCCCACGTGGAATGTGGGATTTTAGTTCCCCATCCAGGGACAGAATCCATGCCCCCTGCAATGGAAGCTCCAAGTCTTAACCACTAGACCGCCAGAGAAGGCCAGCGTACACTTTCTTGAATAGCAGCAATGTCAACATTCTGAATATAGACATATGTTAGGTATATTTCAGATGTATTAGATACTACATGAGATAATATCAGAATAATCCTAATACAGTAACATCTGTCACTATCTTTGCTGTAAATTCCATTCCAAAACTCCCTGGTGGGTTCTAGACCAGACACAGTAGGACTTCCCTGGTGGTCAGTGGTTAAGACTGAGCTTCCAACGCAGAGGGCATGGGTTTGGTCCCTGGTCAGGGAACTAGGATCCCAAATGCTGCAGTTGAAAACGTAAAAGCAGTGGCTTCATGCAGCCCAGCGTTGAAGAGGACTGTGAGGCTACTGTCCAGGTTTGACAGAAAAGAGTGCTTCAGTTGATGGGCAAGGGCTGTCAGACTGCANACTTTTGAAATGTTGTGGTTTTTGTTTTCATTCAGTCTAAGTTATTCAATTTCCCTTACAATTTCTTCTTTAACTCATTGGTTATCTAGCAGGGTGTTGCTTCCAAATTTGTGGTATTTTCTCAGATTTATTTGTTATGGATCTCTAATTTCATTGTGATCAACGGATGTACTTTGTATAAATTCAATATTCTTTACTTTATTGGAACTTATTTTGGACTCCAGTATATGGTCTATCCTAGAAAGTGTTCCATGTGCACTTGAAAAAAATGTGTATGTTGCAATTATTGAGTGGCGTGTTCTATAAATACTAGTTAATGCAAGTTGATTGACAGTGTTGTTAAAAGTCTTCTAGTTGTACTATCAATTATTTAACGTAAGTTGTTGAAATTTCTGTTATTGATTGTCTATTTCTCCTTTCATTTCTGCTGGGTTTTGTTTCATACATTTTGGGAGTTGGTTCTTAGATGTATATATAATTGTTACATCTTCTAGATATTTCAACCATTTATCAAAATGTCTTCAGTAAGACCACATTGTTTATCCATTCCATAAATAATAGCTTACATAGCTAAACTCAACTTCCCACTCCAGCCATCCTCCAAAATCCTCCTCCTAGCAACCATAAATCTGTTTTCCATGTCTATGCGTCTGCTTTTGTTTTGTAAATAGGTTCATTTGTGTTATATGTGAGTTTCCACATATAAGTGATATCACATGGTATTTGTCTCTTTCTGACTTATTTCACTTGGTATGATAATCTCTAGGTCTATCCATGTTACTGCAGATGGTATTACTCATTCTTTTTTTTATGGCTGAGTATTCCACTGTATATATGCACCACGTCTTCTTTATCCATTCATCTGTCGATGGACATTTAGATTGCTTCCATGTCTTGGCTGTTGTGAATAGTGCTTCTGTGAACATAGGGGTGCATGTATCTTTTTGAATTACTATTTTGTCTGGCTATATACCCAGGAGTGGGATTGCTGATCATACTGTAATTCTATCTTCAGTTTTCTAAGGAACCTCCTTACTGTTTTTTGTAGTGGTTGTACCCATTTACATTCTCTTCTGTCTGTTTTTTACACATTGTATCTTTTCCATCCTTTGTGTCTCTTGCTGACCTGTGACACAGAGTCAGATCTNCCCAGGAGTGGGATTGCTGATCATACTGTAATTCTATCTTCAGTTTTCTAAGGAATCTCCTTACTGTTTTTTGTAGTGGTTGTACCTATTTACATTCTCTTCTGTCTGTTTTTTACACATTGTATCTTTTCCATCCTTTGTGTCTCCTGCTGACCTGTGACACAGAGTCAGATCTTGGTATTTTATTCAGTCTGATAAAATCTGCCTTTTCAGTAGGGTGTTCAGTCCAATCACATTTAATGTGCTTATTGATACAGTCACACTTTCTTTTTGCCATTTTCTACATCTCATGCCTTTTTTATTCCAGTGAAGTAATGAAATCATGAAGCGCCAATACATCTGTAGACTACTCAAACAATTCTCACCAAATAAAATATGCACAATACAGAAAAATAGAAAAATGGATTCGTATTTCTTTCACTCAAAGCTTTATTTAATGTTGCAGTCTATTTTCTTGTATGGTCTTCCCTGGTGGCTCAGTGGTAAAGAAACCCCCTGACAATGCAAGAAATGCAGGCTTGATCTCTGGGTCAGGAAGATCCCCTGGAGGAGAAATGGCAACACACTCCAGTATTCTTGCCTGGGGAAATCCAATGGACAGAAGAGCCTGGTGGGCTACAGTTCACGGGGTCACACAAAGTCAGATATGACTAAGTGACTAAACAACAAATATTTCCTTTGAGAGTTAAGACCATTTTTTTTGTTGTTCAGATATTTGTTTGCTTGGTTTTTAAGAGTTTATATAAAACTCTGTATACCACTGTATATTTTTACCTCAGGCAGTCTATTATATGCATTTTCCATGTATTTCAACCACAGTGGAGCAATTACCAGCAGAGAGAGAATTAAAGCAGTTAAGCAGAGANCCAAACAACAAATATTTCCTTTGAGAGTTAAAACCATTTTTTTTGTTGTTCAGATATTTGTTTGCTTGGTTTTTAAGAGTTTATATCAAACTCTGTATACAACTGTATATTTTTACCTCAGGCAGTCTATTATATACATTTTCCATGTATTTCAACCACAGTGGAGCAATTACCAGCAGAGAGATAATTAAAGCAGTTAAGCAGAGACCCCCTCAGAAGAGCTTTTGACTCAATGAAATGGTTCCAAGGGCCCTGTTGTTGAAATAATTGCTCTTGTCAAAGAACTGGACAGGTCCAGGGTTGGTTTGGAAGACAAGATGACTGACCAGCACTTGGTCATCATCAGTCTTGTTTATACTTGGTTCTCAGTTTCTTTCTTTGTGAAACATAACAAACAAAAGGCATTTTTCCCTGTATGTTGGTAAAGTCTACATGTAAAATGGCTGTACTTAGTGTCTTGGAGAAGTAGCATGAACTCTTTTTTTTCCTATAGATTTTGGTATCTCACATGGTATGAAGCTTATTGATTTGATGATATTTTAATGTTTTGTCTGCTTGTCTATTAGTTTTTAAATGGTACATCTGCCAATTTCTCTATGGAGTCCCACTAAATTTTGCTTTATGTGGTTAAGTGCATGCAAGTTTATGAATATATTATGGGGGATAGTTCCTTTTATGAGTCCTACAAATCATCTCTTTATCTCAATTAATCCTTCTTGCTTAAATTACATCTGGTATTAATGTTATTAGAGGAACAATATTTTGGTTAGTATTTTCTTGGTATATAGTTTTCTTTAATCACCTTTCCTCAAACTTCTTCTATGTTCTAACCATGTGTCTTGCAAACAGCATATAGTTGGGTTTCTTTAAAAATCGAGTCTGAATGATTTGTAGTGTTGTTGCTTTTGGGGATCCAATTGGCACAGATGGTAAAGAAACTGCCTGCAATGCAGAAGACCTGGGTTTGATCCCTGGGTCAGGAAGATCCCCTGGAGAAGGGAATGGCAATCCACTTCAGTATTCCTGTCTGGAAAACCCCATGGACGAGGAGGAGCCTGGTGAGTTATAGTCCATGGGGTCGCAAAGAGTTGGACACAACTGAGCAACTTTTTCTTTTTGGTGTTGTTACTTTTTAAAAGACAGGTCTAAACCATATATNATTCCTGTCTGGAAAATCCCATGGACGAGGAGGAGCCTGGTGAGTTATAGTCCATGGGGTCGCAAAGAGTTGGACACAACTGAGCAACTTTTTCTTTTTGGTGTTGTTACTTTTTAAAAGACAGGTCTAAACCATATATATTTTTTGTGATTAATAATATCACTGACTCGATGGACAAGAGTTTGGGTGAACTCTGGGAGTTGGTGATGGACAGGGAGGCCTGGTCTGCTGCAGTTCATGGGGTCGCAAAGAGTCGGACACGACTGAGTGACTGAAATGAACTGAACTGAACTGAATATACTTGGACTTCTTTCTACAATTGGAGATTCCTATTTATCATAACTTTAGTTTGCTTTTTTTTCCTTCTTGTCTGCTAACCTGGGCTTTTCTCTAGGTCATTTTATTTTTCTCTCTCTATAGGTTTAGAAGGTACACATTCTATTTCTCTTATTTTGGTGAATCTCCTTCTGGGTTTAGTAAGTATATCACTAGTAGATCCTGTCATATTCAAGGCTGCCATAACCTTTTAAAAATCCTTTTATATTTGGGATGATTCCCTGGATATCGAGACTTATTCCCCACTATAAAATTGAGAACTCCAATTCCCTGCCTCCCTTGCAGCTAGGATGTAGGCCTATACCACTGGCCCTGCTAACCAGCACAAGAGGAAATGTGAGGATGTAAGGATAGAAGCTCTACATGTGGCTCCCACTGTCCTTGTGTAGGAAGAGGCCAACATCCAGTTTGTGGAGGTGGCCGTGACTGCAAGACTGTTTCTGACACAGAACTGGCATTGATGCTGATGGTGGGAGCAGATAAAGAGAGGTTGAGCTCCCAGCATTCGGTGCTTGTTGGGAACAGCAGCAGTATCTTTATCACACCAGCTCTATCACATGGTTTAGAGCACTATTTCTAGAAGCTCAGCCCAAGCTTGTTTTTTNTCTTTAAAAATCGAGTCTGAATGATTTGTAGTGTTGTTGCTTTTGGGGATCCAATTGGCACAGATGGTAAAGAAACTGCCTGCAATGCAGAAGACCTGGGTTTGATCCCTGGGTCAGGAAGATCCCCTGGAGAAGGGAATGGCAATCCACTTCAGTATTCCTGTCTGGAAAACCCCATGGACGAGGAGGAGCCTGGTGAGTTATAGTCCATGGGGTCGCAAAGAGTTGGACACAACTGAGCAACTTTTTCTTTTTGGTGTTGTTACTTTTTAAAAGACAGGTCTAAACCATATATATTTTTTGTGATTAATAATATCACTGACTCGATGGACAAGAGTTTGGGTGAACTCTGGGAGTTGGTGATGGACAGGGAGGCCTGGTCTGCTGCAGTTCATGGGGTTGCAAAGAGTCGGACACAACTGAGTGACTGAAATGAACTGAACTGAACTGAATATACTTGGACTTCTTTCTACAATTGGAGATTCCTATTTATCATAACTTTAGTTTGCTTTTTTTTCCTTCTTGTCTGCTAACCTGGGCTTTTCTCTAGGTCATTTTATTTTTCTCTCTGTATAGGTTTAGAAGGTACACATTCTATTTCTCTTATTTTGGTGAATCTCCTTCTGGGTTTAGTAAGTATATCACTAGTAGATCCTGTCATATTCAAGGCTGCCATAACCTTTTAAAAATCCTTTTATATTTGGGATGATTCCCTGGATATCGAGACTTATTCCCCACTATAAAATTGAGAACTCCAATTCCCTGCCTCCCTTGCAGCTAGGATGTAGGCCTATACCACTGGCCCTGCTAACCAGCACAAGTGGAAATGGGAGGATGTAAGGATAGAAGCTCTACATGTGGCTCCCACTGTCCTTGTGTAGGAAGAGGCCAACATCCAGTTTGTGGAGGTGGCCGTGACTGCAAGACTGTTTCTGACACAGAACTGGCATTGATGCTGATGGTGGGAGCAGATAAAGAGAGGTTGAGCTCCCAGCATTCGGTGCTTGTTGGGAACAGCAGCAGTATCTTTATCACACCAGCTCTATCACATGGTTTAGAGCACTATTTCTAGAAGCTCAGCCCAAGCTTGTTTTTTCCAGCTTTCCCAGTGAGTCTGGGAGCTGCAGGTCAATCTAAGAAATTCTTGCTTGGATTTTATTGTTTGAAACAAAAAACTTTTACTAATGTAGTACCTTATCAAAACCTAAAATTTAAAACTACCTACTCCTTCTGAATAAAAAAAAGTCCTGTTTAACTCAGAAATCCTCTCTGCTATCACCTACCACATTTTGGCTTCCTTAGTAGTTCAGTTGGGAAAGAATCTGCTTGCAACACAGGAGACCTAGGTTCAATCCCTGGGTTGGGAAGATCTCCTGGAGAAGGGAGTGGCAACCCACTCCAGTATTCTTGCTTGGAGAATTCCATGGACAAAGGAGCCAGGTTGGTTACAGTACATAGGATCACAAAGAGTCAGACAGTCACACAGTGAGACTTTTTTCACCACATTTTGAAGGGCTAATAACTTAATTTCACAGGGTTTTAAAATTCCCAAATACTAGTCTTTTTAAAAAATACTGCTGATTTGGATTAACCAAGATATACACTGATTTATTTGTTTATTCTTCCTTCTCCCACTCACTTACTTATTCCTTTGGGGTTCAGCTTTTTACATGTTGGAGTGTATTCTTTTGTATTTTTTTCAATGACCATCTGTAAATCCTAAATTTTAAAAATGTGTTTATTCTTTTCTTCCTCTTGAGAAAGATGGTTTAGCTAGGAATAGAGTTCTAGCTTCTCAGTTATGGACTCTCAACACACTGAAGATATTTTCAATGTCTTCTGTAGCCAATTGTTTCTAATAAATTTGCTAATGGGATGGCTGTCATTCCTTTTAAATAAGTTTACTTTTCTCAGTGGTATCTTTGGACATTTCTTACTTGGTAAGAAAGACCAAGTCTTTGGTATTCTCTAATTTCACTATTATTGGAAGAAAAGTTATAACCAACCTAGATAGCATATTCAAAAGCAGAGACATTACTTTGCCGACTAAGGTCCGTCTAGTCAAGGCTATGGTTTTTCAAGTAGTCATGTATGGATGTGAGAGTTGGACTGTGAAGAAGGCTGAGCACCAAAGAACTGATGCTTTTGAACTGTGGTGTTGGAGAAGACTCTTGAGAGTCCCTTGGACTGCAAGGAGATCCAACCAGTCCATTCTGAAGGAGATCAACCCTGGGATTTCTTTGGCAGGACTGATGCTAAAGCTGAAACTCCAGTACTTTGGACACCTCATGCGAAGACTTGTCTTGTTGGAAAAGACTTCTGATGCTGGGAGGGATTGGGGGCAGGAAGAGAAGGGGACAACTGAGGATGAGATGGCTGGATGGCATCACTGACTCGATGGACGCGAGTCTGAGTGAACTCCAGGAGTTGGTGATGGACAGGGAGGCCTGGTGTGCTGTGATTCATGGGGTCACAAAGAGTCAGACACGACTGAGTGACTGAACTGAACTGTATGGGTCTCAATTTTAAAAAAATTATGCCACTTGAGCCTAAGCATCTTCCTTTAATCTGATAACTCATTTCTCATTAAGTCTGACAAATTCTCACACATTATTGCTATGGAGACTGCTTCTCCTTCATACTTTATTTCTTCATCTCCAGAAATGCTTTCATATGTATATGAGGTCTTCCAATTCTATGCTCTAGGTCCTTGAACATACCTTTGCTGCTTTGGCAGTTTCTTTTATGCATTTTCCATATATTTCAGGTTCATCATAAAAATCATTTTATAATATAAGGATTATCTGCTGAAAAGTTATCAGTAGTTGTCTATCTCCTACAACATAAACTAGGAAGCTTTTGGCTTTCCAGGTCCTTGTATATTCAGGCCCTACTAAGGGCACACCTATCTTTGGGCCTTGGTTTCCCAACCCTAAAAGGTTA
>SJYW01009341.1:257722-301224 GCA_006410735.1 Raphicerus campestris | reverse complement strand
GTTGCTGAGTCTTGTCTGATTCTGTGACCCCAAGGACTGCAGCATGCCAGTCCTCCTTACCCTTCACTATCTCTCAAAGTTCGCTTAAACCCATGTCCACTGAGTTGGCGATGCCATCCAACCATCTCATCCTCTGTTGCCCACTTCTCCTCCTGCCTTAGTCTTTCCCAGCACAGGGTCTTTTCTAGTGAGTTGGCTCTTCCAATCAGGTGGGCAAAGTATTGGAGCTTCAGCATCAGCCGTTCCAAAGAACAGTCAGGTCTGATTTCCTTTAGGATTGACTGGTTTGATCTCCTTTCCATCCAAGGGACTTCAAAAGTCTTCTCCAGCACCACATTCAAAAGCAATTAAAATTCTTTACTTGTAGGTTTAATCAAATATTCTATTTCTTCTTGAGTTGGTTTTGTGTACTTCTAGAAATGTGTTCACTTAATCCAAGTTTTTAAATTTGTTGGCATCAAGTTGTCAATAATATTCCCTTGTTTATTGCTCAGTCACGTCTGAAGCTTTTGTGACCCCATGGACTGTAACTCTCCAGGCTTTTCTGTCCATGAGATTTCCCAGGCAAGAATATAAGAGTGAGTTGCCATTTTGTTCTCCAGATAATATGCCCTTAGAATGCTTTTAATTTCTGTAGGGTTGCTAGCGATACCCTTTGTTTATTCCTGATGTTGATAATTAGCGCCTTTTCTCATTTCCTTAGTCAGTCTAGTTAAGGATTTGCCAATTTTGTTGCTCTTTTCTAAGAACCAAATTAAAAGAAAAACTTCTTTTATAACACTTATCATTTCACTCCTTCTTCTTGCTTTGGGTCTCTTTTGCTCGTTGTTTTCTAGTTTTTTTAGGGGGAAGCTTAGATTTTTTTATTTAAGACCTTTTTTCTTTTCTGATATAAGAATCTAAAGCTATATACTTCATTCTAAGGACTATTATAGATCCATCCCATAACTTTTGATATGTTGTGGTTTTTGTTTTCATTCAGTCTAACTTATTCAATTTCCCTTACGATTTCTTCTTTAACTCATTGGTTACCTAGCAGGGTGTTGCTTCCAAATTTGTGGTGTTTTCTCAGATTTATTTGTTATGGATCTCTAATTTCATTGTGATCAACGGATGTACATTGTATAAATTCAATATTCTTTACTTTATTGGAACTTATTTTGGACTCCAGTATATGGTCTATCCTAGAAAGCGTTCCATGTGCACTTGAAAAAAAATGTGTATGTTGCAATTATTNGCTGCAACCCATGGGGTTGCAAAGAGTTGGTTACAACTGAGCAACTGAACAACTGTATGGAAGCTATCATCAATTCTCAGATCCTGCTTGTTGTAGTAATTGGCTGAAGCATGGGCACAGGAATCTAGCCTAACTTATTAGTTATTTCTTGATACTTTTAAAATTTGAGGTTTCCTTTTGAAAAAGAAACAGACTGCAGAGTACTTAAGATGTGAGTTCAGAGGCTGGGTGCAGTAAAGGAGAATGAAAGTGACAGTTAGAAAAGGATGGGGTGACAAGAGCTGGAGAGAGGTTACTGACACCATTCTAGCTCTTGGCCTCATCAGCTTTAATTACAGAAGACTTTTCAATACTATAGACTTAATATTCAAATATTTTATATATATATAGGCTGGAATAACCTTATACTAAAGATATAAAAATTATTGTCAGAATTTGAATGTAATCTCTATTTAATCCTACTGCTAAATTACATAGATTTCTTATTCCTATTTTTCGGAATGACTGTTACCCTCTGTCCTGATAATGGAAATGTAGTTGCTATAATAATAACATTATATTTGAACGGTTCTGCAGAGTTCCTACAGCCTTTCATATCATTATCTTATTTGGTTGTATAAGATGTGTAGGCCAGATAATGTTATGCTTAGTTTTTACAAATGGTGAAATTAAGATACAAATTAAATGGTGGTTAGGGTGGAGGAGAGTTAGATCTGACCTGGATATTAAGCATTATCTATCAGAAGAGTTTGGAGCCTTCTATTTGTAAAGTTGTCGGGGATGGTGACTTATAAAATACTTTCATCAGCTATTATTAATTAGAAAACTTCAGAAGAGCCCTGAAAAGTTTCACTAGCTCAAGCCTAAAATCTATTAAAATGCATCTTTGGTCCATGATATTTGTTCACATTCTCAAAGGCGTTTGTTTTCCCAAAAGTGAATCTTTGCCTTGTTCCTATTCAAGTTCCTGTTGTGCTTTTCAATTCTAGAATTTAAACTTAGAAGACAGGTTATTGGAGTGGGTTGCCCGGATAGGGTGACATATTAATTCCTGGCTAGACATCCAGAGAGCTTAATAGGCTTGTGTATGAATGAGAGCAAATATTTACATTCCTGGACTAAGAACTCTGTAGCGGACACAGCACATGGGTAACTGTTTATAAAGGCAACTTGTGATCAAAAGTACTCCAGTAATATTACCATAGCATCTCTGTTTTGGAGAACTCAAGTGTTTTCACAGTGTTAACTCCATCACCTTCACTGAACTGAAAGGAGAGACTGGGTGGCAAACAGTATCCCTATTTAATGTGCAGGAGTTGATGAAGGGGTGAGAGGTACTGAGGATGCAAAGCAAGAGCTGTTTGGTTTCATCATGAGTGTTACCTCGCAGTTGCGCAAATCCCTTCATTTTACATAGGAAATATAATTTATGATGAGAAATGTCATTAGACAAGAAAGTGTTTGTACAGAATCGAACCTTTGGTATGTCAAAGAAAACTGGAAGGATCAGGCTATCAATCAGCGGTGCTTTTCGTTTTGCACTCTGATCCTTTCCTTTTTTTGTGGGGCTAAACGAAGCTTTTTTGTAATAAGCGTAGAACTACAAGACACTGACATTCTTGGCATAGTTTCCCTTTTCTCCTGCTTGCTATTAGACCAAAATCGATCCTCTAAGTAAGTCTGTCCCAAGAGACACAATTGATGCAGGGAACAGAGAACTTTCTAAAACCAAGCCTGACGTCACACATTTGTGTTCTAACCATCTGTACCTTTCATTAACCGAGGGCTGGAGTCGCCCGGGCGGACAGACACAGGCGCACAGCAGTCTTCTCCCACACAAGCCTGGAATGGCAACAGAGTGCGGCTGCCGAAGAAAGAAAAGCCATTTCAGAGCCGTTTCAGAGCTGTGGGGTGGCGTGGGGGCGTGTGTAGCAGGGTGAGGGAGTCATTCCTCTCCTCCTCCATCCAAGGATGCATCCAGCACATCTTTTTTTTTTTTTTTAATTGATTTCTCTCGAGTGGGAGGCAAAACCCTTCAGATGAGAAAGAAGAAAGAGGGCGGAAAAAAAAAATGCAAGCAGGCAGGAGGCCTTGGGGGGAGAGAACCATCATCGTCGCCTTGCTTCGGATTGGAACTGTGGGGCAGAAAAGACTCGGGCGTCCACAGCCAGTTTGGCTGCAGAGATGCTGCCGTTCCGCCCAGAAGGCCGGCGTCGTCGTCCCCTCCCCCGCCCACGGGTGCTGCGCCCCCCGGGGGAGGGCAGCCATCCCCAGACGCCCCCCTTTTCTAACCTCCTCAGGTGCGGAGGGCCGAGGGTCGGAGAGAAGAGAGCTCCTTCTCCTTCGACGTGTCAGACTCGGCCAGTTCGCTCGGCCCCTTC
Organism: Raphicerus campestris; assembly: GCA_006410735.1. Lineage (NCBI taxonomy): Eukaryota > Metazoa > Chordata > Mammalia > Artiodactyla > Bovidae > Raphicerus > Raphicerus campestris. The sequence continues at coordinate 297,606 of SJYW01009341.1, read as the reverse complement.
CCTCCGGCCTCTCCCCTCCCGCGCGGCCATCCGAAGGGGGACAGCCGCCTCCCGGGGACCACGTCTCAGCCCGCTCCCTCGGGTTCTGTGCACCCTGAGGAAGCCCAGACGTGAGAGTCGGCCTGGCCCCCGTGCCCTCGCCGCTCCCGGGAAGGCGGCAGCGCCCGAGCGCCCCCTTTCCAGCCCCTCACCCGGTCCCCGCAGCCTCCTCAGGCTTTGTGAGGGGGCGGGCGTCTGCCCGGCTCCCCTCACGCGCGAGCCCCGGGGCAGTCACTGACGGAGCCGCGACCCGCACCCCAGGCCGGGCTCCGCCCCCCGCGCCCCGGGCGCGCGCCCCGGCACCTGGCCGCCCCTCCCCCGGCTCCGCGCGGCTCTCTCACACCCGCCCCCCGCCCGGCGCTCGCGGCTCCGCGCCCACCCTCGCCGCTTCCTGCCCGGCCCCGCCCCGTCCGGGAGGCGGAGCCCCGGGCGAGCGCGGCGGCGTGGCCAATGGGCGCCCGGCTTACTCTGGCCTCTCCCCCGCGCGGCCGCCAATCGCGGCGGGCGGTGGTGGTAATATTGTGGAGTGGAGTTTGGATGCCGCGGCGGCCGCGGGCTGGAGCGGCGGGGCCGCGGGGGCCGCTCGGCTGTGTCGAGGAAGGGGGGCGTGAGGCGGCGGCGGCTGAGGAGGCGGCGGACGGGGTAGAGGAAGAAAGGAAGCAAGAGGGCGGGGAGTCCTAGCGGAGGAGGCGGGACCCTCCGGTTCCTCACCTCGCGGCGGCGGCGGCGGCGGCGGCTGGAGGCGGGGAGGCGGCTCCGCCCCCTTGCCCGCGGACTCCTCAGCGCACGGCCGCCGACCTGCCGGCTCCGGGCGCTGGAGAGGCTCCTGAGGCTGCAGCGCCGGCCGGGCGGCGGCGACCGCCATGGCGTTCCTCAAACTCCGCGACCAGGTAGGCGAGGGGCGGCGGGCTCCGGGCGCGTGAGGGAAAGGCTGCGGAGCGGGGGCGCCGGCGGGGCGGGCCGCGGGGCGCCCGCTGGGCTGGGCGGCGCGAGGCCGGCGGGGGCGCCCCGCCCGGGGCAGCCGGGGGTCGCGGGGTCCGCCTGTCAGAGCCGCCCGGCCCGGGGGAGCCCACGTGCCGCCGCCTCCGGCCGCCGCCGCCGCCTGAGGGGCGGGTCCACGCTCGCGCCGGGCGCCCGCGTCCGGGTCCGCGCCTTCGCTCCTCCAGGTGAGTGAGGCCCGGGCCTAACAGGTGGCTTCCCGCCGCCCGGTCGGGGGCCGCCCGCGCCCGGGACCGCGGGTCACGACCTTGTCCGCCTGTTGGCGTCGCCGGGTAAGTTGGAGGCCGCCTCTCCGGGTCAAAGGAGGTTGATTTTTTTTTTTTTCTTCGCTCAAGGACTAAGTTATTCACCATGCAAGTTCCCAGACTCGTTTTCCTCTGACATTTTGTGCACCATTTTGGTTACTTTACTTGACTCAGGAAGAGCGGGTTCACGAACACCTGAAGTGCGGGAAAGAATCGTGACACTCTTTGATGGAGGAGATACTTGTGTCTAGGGACGAAATCGCCACTATATCGCAATGATTTGAATACCTTAAAACGTTGAATGATGGGTAGCAAGACTCTAGGCAGTGCAAACATTTGAAATCTCTGAAGGAAAAAGGAAATGAACGTGTGAAATACACCGAGTCGCAGTAGGCTTATTCGTCCCGAGAATTTGTTTTTTTGCCATTTGTTTTTCTGAACAGAAGGTATTGAACAGATTTAAAGGGAAGGTAGTTGGATGCATTGGGAAACTGTTTCAGAAGTGAAATCCCCTTTTGAAAAACGGTGGGGGAAAACTTGAGATGTATTTTTCACTATTGTCTCTTAGCAAATATTGTACTTTAAAATTTGAATCTAAGTAGTGTCATGTCATTAGTGACTTTCCTGTGGAGGCTGATGGTTGAACTTCTGTATGTATCATTTGATATCAGGAAGGTTTTAGTTGGTGTTAAGGTCATCAGGACTTGATACTTTGAGAAACTATAGCATTTAGTCAAGTTTATACATTGTATTTCAAATCGTTGAACTGCATTGTCCAATATGAAAGCCAGTAGCCACATGTGGCAACTTAAATTTAAATTAACTTTAATTTTAAATAAAAGAAATTCAGTTCTTCATTCCTGCTAGCCACATTTCAAGTGTCCCATACCCTGTGCGGCTCTTGACTGTGGTATTGCACAGCACGGATGTGGAGCATCTATATCAGAAAGTTCTGTGGTTCAGCACTATTAAAAAATAACAGGTAAAGCATAAACCAATTCATGCTAATTACTGTACAGTTAATTCACATTATGCTTTTAATGGTGTGAAACTCTGATCTAGGTACTCCACTAATCTTTACTGATCCAGTGGTGCGTTGTGTTTCCATAACTTACAGTTGAGGTAACAGGTTTTGTTTTTAGTCCTACACTTTTGAAGAAAGTTATTTGGATCATTGTGTGCATTAGAAACTTGGTTAACTTTTAGTAAAGAGAGCATCTCATTTTACAGAAACAGGGTTGTAGTTTCAGTTGCACCTAAAACCTAGTTGCACCTTTGTGTATTTAGGAATTGCAGTTATGAAGCAATTGTGATGCTACTGCAGTTTTAGATATAATGTCCATGGTAAGGATGATAAAGATTTTTCATTTGAATAGAGCCTGATGCTGGGAAAGATTGAAGGCGAGAGGAGAAGGGGATGACAGAGGATGAGATGAGATGGTTGGATGGTATTACCGACTCAATGGACATGAGTATGAGTAAGCTCCAGGAGTTGGTGATGGACTCAGAGGCCTGGCGTGCTGCAGTCCATGGGGTCGCAAAGAGTTGGATATGACTGAGTGACTGAACTGAACTAAGGATGATATGTAAAATGTCACCTGTAAACTTGAAGATATTTGGGCAAGTTAATGAAGTGGCATGGCTCAGATGGGGGAAGGAGCATTAGGGTTTACCTCTAAACTACTAGTAGTTGGCTCATTTGGTCTGTCTTTTGGAAGAGTTCTAAAAGTGAGTTTGTTTTTGCCTAGTTTAAAGGGAATAGCCACTTTTGTGTGTTGATATTTTATTAGCTATTGAAAGTAATGGTAAAAATGAAATGGAATGCAAATATATTTTAAAAAAATAATTTTATTTATTTTTGGCTGTGCTGAGTTGTGTCTTCGTTGCTGCACGGGCTTTAAGTGAGCGGGTGCGTGCTTAGTCCTGTCCAACTCTTTGCAGGCCCCATTTATTGTAGCCCACCAGGTTCCTCTTCCAGGAATTTTTCAGGCAGGAATACCTGAGTGAGTTGTCATTTCCTTCTCCGGAGGATCTTTCCCACCCAGGAGTTGAACCTCATCTCTTGAGCCACCGCATTGGCTTGCACATTCTTGACCACTGAGCCCCACTAGAGAGTGCACAGGCTTTTCATTGCAGTGGTTTCTCTTGTTGGGTAGCACAGACTCTAGAGCACAGGCTTCAGTAACTGCAGCTCCCAAACTCTAGAGTACAGGCTCAATAATTGTGGCCCACGGGCCTAGTTGATTCTAGGCATTTTGGATCTTCCCGGATCAGAGATTGAACCCTTGTCTCCTGCTTCGGCAGGTAAATTCTTTACAACTGAATCCCAGGGAAGCTTGCAAAGACCATTTTAACCTTTTCCATCTATGAACAGGCCATTCAGCTAGATGAATTATTTTACTTGGAGGAAAAGGGGAGATCTGTTTAAATACACAGAACTGTAAAGCTGGAAGGTGCTTGACAGCATTTTACTCAGTCCTCATTTTCACTTGAGTTTTTCTCTGTTATTTCCATATTTACATTGTATTTTGCTTTTTTCCATTGTTATAGTCTGTTACATAGAAACTAAACATAGGGGTTTTTGTGCACATAAGTGTCAGGGGGGTTATAGTTCGTTTAAACATAGAATCAGTGCGTAAACACAGTAGTTTGTTTTCCTATCCAATCAGTGAATGAGACAGCTCTCCCTCATTTTGTGCCAACTCCAATATGGGGGTAAAGAGTTATTACTGTACTATTTTTTATTAGTAAGTGAAAATAACTGTAAATGAAATAAAAGGAATGTCTGCTGTTTGTAGGAGTGGAAACATGAATTTTTCCCTTGACTTTTTTCCCCCTTTGATGTGTTTATACACCATGAATCTGTAACAGTTGCAGGGTTTTATTCAACAGGTGTCACTGTCAAGATTTCTTCTCCTTGCATGGTTGCATTTAAAATTTATTTATTTTCCAACTTTTCAGTTCAGTTCCTCAGTCGTGTCCAACTCTTTGCAACCCAATGAACCGAAGCACGCCGGGCCTCCCTGTCCATCACCAACTCCCAGAGTCCACCCAAACCCATGTTCATTGAGTCAGTGATGCCATCCAACCATCTCATCCTCTGTTGTCCCCTTCTCCTGCCCTCAATCCCTCCCAGCATCAGGGTCTTTCCAAATGAATCAGCTCTTTGCATTAGTTGGCCAAAGTATTGGAGTTTAGCTTCAACATCAGTTCTTCCAATGAACACCCAGGACTGATCTCCTTTAGGATGGACTGGTTGGATCTCCTTGCAGTCTAAGGGACTCTCGAGAGTCTTCTCCAACACCGCAGTTCAAAAGCATCAATTCTTCAGCACTCAGTTTTCTTTATAGTCCAGCTCTCATATCCATACATGACTACTGGAAAAACCATAGCCTTGACTAGATGGACCTTTGGTGACAAAGTAATACCTCTGCTTTTGAATATGCTGTCTAGACTGGTCATAGCTTTTCTTCCAAAGAGTAAGCGTCTTTTAGTTTCATGGCTGCAGTCATCATTGTAGTGATTTGGGAGCCCAAGAAAATAAAGTCTCTCATTGTTTCCATTGTTTCCCCATCTGTTTGCCATGAAGTGATGGGACTGGATGCCATCATCTTCGTTTTCTGAATATTGAGTTTTAAGCCAGGTTTTTCACTCTCCTTTCACTTTCATCAAGAGGGTCTTTAGTTCCTCTTTGCTTTCTGCCATAAGGGTGGTGTCATCTCCACATCTGAGGTCATTGATATTTCTCCCAGCAGCTTGTTTGCAAGCTGTGCTTGCAGCTATTGATTGCAGCTTGCGCTTCATCCAGCCCAGCATACTGCATGATGTACTCTGCATATAAGTTAAATAAGCGGAGTGACAATATACAGCCTTGACAGACTCCTTTCCCACATTGGAACCATTCTGTTGTTCCATGTACAATTCTAACTGTTGCTTCCTGACCTGCATACAGGTCTCAAGAGACAGGTCAGGTGGTGTGATATTCCTATCTCTTTAAGAATTTTCCACAGTTTGTTGTGATCCACACAGTCAAAGGCTTTGGCATAGTCAAGAAAGCAGAAATAGATATTTTTCTGGAACATGTTTCTCTTGCTTTTTCGATGATCTAACAGATGATGTTGGCAATGATCTCTGGTTCCTCTGCCTTTTCTAAAACCAGCTTGAACATCTGGAAGTTCACGGTTCACATATTATTCACACTTCATGTATTGCTGAAGCCTGGCTTGGAGAATTTTGAGCATTACTTTGCTAGCATGTGAGATGAGTGCAGTTGTGCAGTAGTTTGAACATTCTTTGGCATTGCCTTTCTTTGGGATNTCCAGCTCTCATATCCATACATGACTACTGGAAAAACCATAGCCTTGACTAGATGGACCTTTGGTGACAAAGTAATACCTCTGCTTTTGAATATGCTGTCTAGACTGGTCATAGCTTTTCTTCCAAAGAGTAAGCGTCTTTTAGTTTCATGGCTGCAGTCATCATTGTAGTGATTTGGGAGCCCAAGAAAATAAAGTCTCTCATTGTTTCCATTGTTTCCCCATCTGTTTGCCATGAAGTGATGGGACTGGATGCCATCATCTTCGTTTTCTGAATATTGAGTTTTAAGCCAGGTTTTTCACTCTCCTTTCACTTTCATCAAGAGGGTCTTTAGTTCCTCTTTGCTTTCTGCCATAAGGGTGGTGTCATCTCCACATCTGAGGTCATTGATATTTCTCCCAGCAGCTTGTTTGCAAGCTGTGCTTGCAGCTATTGATTGCAGCTTGCGCTTCATCCAGCCCAGCATACTGCATGATGTACTCTGCATATAAGTTAAATAAGCGGAGTGACAATATACAGCCTTGACAGACTCCTTTCCCACATTGGAACCATTCTGTTGTTCCATGTACAATTCTAACTGTTGCTTCCTGACCTGCATACAGGTCTCAAGAGACAGGTCAGGTGGTGTGATATTCCTATCTCTTTAAGAATTTTCCACAGTTTGTTGTGATCCACACAGTCAAAGGCTTTGGCATAGTCAAGAAAGCAGAAATAGATATTTTTCTGGAACATGTTTCTCTTGCTTTTTCGATGATCTAACAGATGATGTTGGCAATGATCTCTGGTTCCTCTGCCTTTTCTAAAACCAGCTTGAACATCTGGAAGTTCACGGTTCACATATTATTCACACTTCATGTATTGCTGAAGCCTGGCTTGGAGAATTTTGAGCATTACTTTGCTAGCATGTGAGATGAGTGCAGTTGTGCAGTAGTTTGAACATTCTTTGGCATTGCCTTTCTTTGGGATTGAAATGAAAACTGACCTTTTCCAGTCCTGTGGCCACTGCTGAGTTTTACAAATTTGCTGACTTTTTGACTGCAGCACTTTCACAGCATCATCTTTTAGAATTGAAACAGCTCAACTGGAATTCCATCACCTCCACTACCTTTGTTCGTAATGATGCTTCCTAAGGCCCACTTGACTTCACATTCCAGGAGGTCTGGCTCTAGGTGAGTGTGAGTGGTCATACTATCGTGATTGTCTGAGTTGTGAAGATCTTTTTTGTACATTTTCCAACTTTATGGAGGTATTATTCATACATAACATGTGAGTTTGAAGTGTACAACACTGCTCTGATACATGGATGTGTTGTGAAATGGGTTACTACAGTAAATTAGTCAACACTTCCATGTTGTTGTTCAGTTACTAAGTTGTGTCTCACTCTTTGCAACCCCATGGACTGCAGTATGACATGCTCCTTTGTCCTTCGCTATCTTCTGGAGCTTGGTCAGATTTACGTCTGCTGAGTCAGTGATGCTATCTAACCATCTCATCCTCTGCCACTCGCTTCTCTTTTTGCCTTCAATCTTTCTCAGCATCAGGGTCTTTTCCAGTGAGTCAGCTCTTTGCATCTGGTAGCCAAAGTATTGAAGCTTTAGGTTTAGCATTAATCCTTTCAATGAATATTCAGGGTTGATTTCCTTTAGGACTGACTGGTTGTATCTCCTTGCAGTCCATGGGACTCTCAAGAGTCTTTTTCAGCACCATAATTAGAAAGCATTAATTCTTCAGCATGCAGCTTTCTTTATAGTCCAACTCTCACATCCATACATGACTACTGGAAAAACCATACCTTTGACTATCTGGACCTTTGTCGGCAAAGTGATGTCTCTGCTTTTTAATACGATAAGTTTGTCATAGCTTTCCTCCCAAGGAGCAAGCATCTTTTAATTTCGTGGCTACAGTCACATCTGTCCCTTCATGTAATTATCATTTTGTGTGTAAATAATATATAAGGTCTATGTCTTGTAACAAGTTTCAGTATTTGAGGTCTATGTCTTATATAGCAACTTTCAATTATGTATGTACAATGTGTGTGTGTTTGAAGTCACTCAGTCGTGTCCATCTCTTTGCGACCCCATGGACTGTAGCCTACTAGGCTCCTCTGTCCATGGGATTTTCCAAGCAATAGTACTGGAGTGGATTGCCATTTCCTTCTCTAGGGGATCTTCCCGACCCAGGGATTGAACCCAGGTCTCCCGCATTGTGGACAGACGCTTTACCATCTAGGCCACCAGGGAAGTCCACGTATATACAATAGAGCATTGTAAATTATACTCACTGTGCTGTTCACTAGACCTCCAGAACTTTCTCATCTTATATCTGGACATTTGTACCTTTAGACCAATTACAGGGTTATATTTTATCAGCAGTGATTCATAATATATGTTAATAAGAAAGGTAGATGGTCTCTGTTTGGATAAGGGATAAAAACTCACAAACAGGAAGCTGAATGGCAGCTGATACTTGGCTTCAGTATCTAGGATAGACAATTGGGAATGATGGAGATCATGGCAGATAACAGGGATGTTAGCTGCTAATCAGCTCCAGTCTGTTGTTGCTGGGAAGGTGTGCCTAGTATTTTGAGAACTCCAGTTTTTTTGTAGGAAGCCAGAAATACAGATTCTTATAAAAAATTTTCTATTTATAAATGTTGGCAAGTTGGTAGTTATCATTGAGGAAATCTTAAAGCTGTGGTTTTAAAAGGGGGTTAGTAGGAAGTGCAGAGTTCCAAAGAATAGCAAGTAGAGATAAGAATGACTTCTCTGTGATCAGTGCAAAGAAATAGAGGAAAACAATAGAATGGGAAAGACTAGAGATCTCCTCAAGAAAATTAGAGATACCAAGGGAACATTTCATGCAAAGATGAGCACAATAAAGGACAGAAAAAGTGTGGACCTAAAAGAAGCAGATGATATTAAGAAAAGGTGGCAAGAATATGCAGAAGAACTATACAAAAAAGATCTTGTCCTAGATAAGCACAGTGGAATGATCACTCACCTAGAGCCAGACCTCCTGGAATGTGAAGTCCAGTGGGCCTTAGGAAGCATCACTACGAACAAAGTTAGTGGAGGTGATGGAATTCCAACTGAGCTATTTCAAGTCCTAAAAGATGATGCTGTGAAACTGCTGCACTCAATATGCCAGCAAATTTGTAAAACAGCAGTGGCCACAGGACTGGAAAAGGTCAGTTTTCATTCCAATTCCAAAGAAAGGCATGCCAAAGAATGTTCAGACTACCACACAGTTGCACTCATTTCACATGCTAACAAAGTAATGCTTAAAGTTCTCCAAGCTAAGCTTCAACAGTATGTGAACCAAGAATTTGCAGATGTTCAAGCTGTTCAAAGGCAGATAAACCAGAGATAAGATTGCCAACATTGGTCAGATCATCGAAAAAGCAAGAGAGTTCCAGAAGAACATCAGCTTTATTGAGTACACCAAAGCCTTTGACTGTGTGGATCACAACAAACTGTGGAAAATTCTTAAAGAGATGGACTACCACACCACCTGACCTGCCTCCTGAGCCATCTATATATGCAGGTCAGAAAGCAACAGTTAGAACTGGACATGGAACAGTGGAATGGTTCCAGTGTGGGAAAGGAGTTTATCAAGGCTGTATATTGTCACTCCGCTTATTTAACTTATATGCAGAGTACATCATGCAGTATGCTGGGCTGGATGAAGCGAAGCACAAGCTGCAATCAAGATTGCTGGGAGAAATATCAGGGACCTCAGATATGGAGATGACACCACCTTTATGGCAGAAAGTGAAGAGGAACTAAAGACCCTCTTGATGAAAGTGAAAGGAGAGTGCAAAACCTGGCTTAAAACCAATATTCAGAAAACAAAGATGATGGCATCCAGTCCCATCACTTCATGGCAAATAGATGGGGAAACAATGGAAACAGTGAGAGACTTTATTTTCTTGGGCTCCCAAATCACTGCAGTGATGACTGCAGCCATGAAACTAAAAGATGATTGCTCCTTGGAAGAAAAGCTATGACCAGTCTAGACAGCATATTCAAAAGCAGAGACATTACTTTGCAACAGAGGTTCGTCCAGTCAAAGCTATAGTTTTTCTGGCAGTCATATATGGATGTGAGAGTTGGACCATAAAGAAAGCTGAGCACTAGAGAAGTGCTGTTTTTGAACGGTGGTGTTGGAGAAGACTCTTGAGAGTCCCTTGGACTGCAAGATCAAACCTGTCAATCCTAAAGGAAATCAGTCCTGAATACTCATTGGAAGGACTGATGCTGAAGCTTCGGTACTTTGGCCACCTGATGCAAAGAGCTGATTCATTTGAAAAGACCCTGATGCTGGGAAAGATTGAAGGCAGGAGGAGAAGGGGATGACAGAGGATGAGATGGTTAGATGGCATCACCAACTGATGGACATGCATTTCAGCAAGCTCCCAGAGTTGGTGAAGCACAAGGAAGCCTGGTATGCTGCAGTCCATGGAGTCACAAAGAGTCAGACATGACTGAGTGATGAAGTGAACTGAGAGGACCAGTTTATAACCTCTAGTGTAGATCAGCTTGAAGAAGTAAACTATTATACAATAAGATTCCTATTAAGAAACAATTTTCTTTCAGATAAAATAGCCAAAGTGGTTATAAAAATTAAAAAATTGAGATATAATTTGCATACCGTGAAATTCACCCTTTCAAAGTGTTCTGTAGTTTTTATTATATTCACAGAATTGTACAGCCATTACCTAATTCTAGAACATTTCATTACTCCAGAAATCCATTAGCAGTCACTCTTTGTTTTTCCTTCCTCCTAACCCCTGAAGTGAAGTGAAGTCTCTCAGTCGTGTCCGACTCTTGGCAACCCCATGGACTGTAGCCTATCAGGCTCCTCCGTCCATGGGATTTTCCAGGCAAGAGTGCTGGAGTGGATTGCCATTTCCTTCTCCAGGGAATCTTTCTGACCCAGGAATCGAACCTGGGTCTCCCACATTGCAGGCAGACCCCTTACCATCTGAGCCACCAGGGAAGCCTAGTAGTCACTAATCTACTTTCTCTATAAGTTTGTCTATGTTTCATATAAAAGGAATCATACAGCAGGTGTTATTTTAAGTCTGACTTCTGTCACTTTACATAATATTTTTATGGTTCACCCATGTAGTAGCATGAATCAGTTGGTCATAAACTTTTCTATCATGTTTAAGAATTTTTAAAAAAGTTTATATACTTTTATGCTAGAGGAGGAAATGGCAACCCACTCCAGTGTTCTTGCCTGGAGAATCCCAGGGATGGGGGACCCTGGTGGGCTTCTGTCTATGGGGTCACACAGAGTAGGACACGACTGAAGTCACTTACAGTAGCAGTAGCATGCTGTTTTACTGCCTCTGTGCATATTTATAATCTGGATGTTTTCTGTTTCCATTTTATGAGTTTGTTTCATATTGAGTTAAATTTTGTTTGCAGTAATACTAAAGGATAGTAACTTTCACTTTGGGATTTGTGTGTGTGTAGTAGCCATCTTTGTCAGCCTCCTTGGTTAATGTTAATTAGATATGAATTCTTGGTATATTATTTAAGTTATATGCAGAGTACATCATGAGAAACACTGGGCTGGAGGAAGCATAAGCAGGAATCAAGATTGCCAGGAAAAATATCAATAACTTCAGATATGCAGATGACACCACAGTTACGGCAGAAAGTGAAGAACTAAAGAGCCTCTTGATGAAAGTGAAAGAGGAGAGTGAAAAAGTTGGCTTAAGGCTCAACATTCAGAAAACAAAGATCATGGCATCCGGTCCCATCACTTCATGGGAAATAGATGGGGAAACAGTGGAAACAGTGTCAGACTATTTTTTGGGGCTCCACAATCAGTGCAGATGGTGATTGTAGCCATGAAATTAAAAGATGCTTACTCCTTGGAAAAAAAGTTAGGACCAACTTAGATAGCATATTCAAAAGCAGAGACATTACTTTGCTAACAAAGGTCCATCTAGTCAAGGCTATGGTTTTTCCAGTAGTCATGTATGGATGACTGAGCTGAGCACCAAAGAACTGATGCTTTTGAACTGTGGTGTTGGAGAAGACTCTTAAGAGTCCCTTGGACTGCAAGGAGATCCAACCAGTCCATTCTAAAGGAGATCAGTCCTGAACATTCGTTGGAAGGACTGATGCTGAAGCTGAAACTCCAATACTTTGGCCAGCTGACTCGTTTGAAAAGCCCATGATGCTGGGCAAGATTGAAGGCAGGAGGAGAAGGGCATGACAGAGGATGAGATGGTTGTGTGGCATCACCGACTCAATGTACATGAGTTTGGGTAAACTCCAGGAATTGTTGATGGACAGGGAGGCCTGGTGTACTGTGGTTCATGGGGTCACACAGAGTCGGAAACAACTGAGCAACTGAACTGAACTTGATATATTGAAAGGTTTTTTTTTTGGAGCAGAGTTGACATATCAATGAGTACATGTTCTATGGATTTAAATCACTATTTTGGATAGTTAGTAACTTCTTACTTGTTAAGTATTTCACTTATCTTGTCAAGGATAGAACATTTTTTGACTTTTCAGTAGGAAAAAAAATAGTTCTGAAAAATCTTCTAATTGGGAATACAGGATGTGTGATATGCTCAAAAGACACTGATGCTCAGATGTTCAAGTGTTCCATAGCAAATGTTTCCTTACTTCGTGTTGGATATTGTAGGGGACACAAAGGTGCAGTCGCTACCGTCTCTGCACTGAAGAGTCTTATTGGCTAGAAATTGAGTATTAGTCACTCATTTGTGTCCAACTCTTTGTGACCCCATGGACTATGCATGGAATTCTTCAGGCAAGAATACTGGAGTGGTTGCCATTTCCTATTCCGGAAATCGTCCTGACCCAGGGGTTGAACCCGTGTCTCCTTCATTGCAGGCATATATATATATATTATTTTTTTTTACTGTATGAGCCACTAGCTGAAGACACACATAAATCAATGCACAGAGTTTGAGATGCTTCACGTGAAAAGCTTTAGAGAAGCTGAAGGAAAACATAGGGCATATTCTCTGAAAATGTAACTAACATATAGTTTAAAAATGTTTTTTAAGTCTTAATGTTAATTAATTTTGTTTAATACCTTGTATGATACAGTGTGGAACATGCAATGCTTTGTAAGAGTTGCAGATAACATGATTTCAAATTCAGAAAGAATCAGATGATTTGATTTTAGGAAGAGGGGAACCCTCATGGCTAGGGAGGTGTGTGAGGTTCACAGAAAGACTTTGTCGAAAGCAGACATTGGTGCAGGGAAGCAACGAGGGGAATCCCTGAAGGCAAGCCAGAAATAGAGGATGGTGTGTGGCTCAGACAGTAAAGAATCCGCCTGCAATGTGAGAGACCTGGGTTCGATCCCTGGATCAGAAAGATCCCCTGAAGGAGGGCATGGCAACCTACTCCAGTATTCTTGTCTGAAGAATCTCATGGACAGAGGAGCCGGTGAGCTACAGTCCATGGGTTTGCAAAGAGTCAGACATAACTAAGCACACACACAGTGAGGAGGTAGACCTGATTGGTGGTTGCAGCTGGAAAGGACTGGAGATAGGTCAGTTGAATTAACAGTGACTACATTATGAAGTACTCAGAGTACAAGGTTAAGACGTTTTGACTGATTGGCAGGTGATGGGAAGTCTGAATTAGGCTCTGTGAAGGGCTTCACAGGGAAATGTGTACATGTGGACTTTTTTCAAGACAGTTCATGGTTTCATTAGATCCTTTGAGAAGTACATGAAACCCTAAAGTTAAATAACTGCTAAATTACAGGCTTTAGAAGGTTAGATTATAAAAGACAAATAGGGACACCCAAGATTCGATAGGTGGCTACTGCTGTAATTCAGAACATACGTAAAACCTTTTCATTTAGTGTAAACTGCATATATTAATTACTAAGCTGAAGTTTGAATAGAAATGAGTATGTCTTTAAAGGACCCTTGTATATATAATAATGACTTATTGATGGATAGAATTGCATCTTGTAGTCATCTAACAGTTGGTAATTTTTTGTGTGCATAGTCCCACTGTGCTGTGCTTTAGTTGCTCAGTGGTGTCCGACTCTTTGCGACCCTGAGAGAGCCCGCCAGGTTCCTCAGTCCACGGGGATTCTCCAGGCAAGAAGACTGGAGTGGGTTGCCGTGCCCTCCTCCAGCGGGACCTCCCAACCCAGGGATTGAACCCAAATCTCCCGCATTGTACTGTCAGAGCCACCAGGGAAGCCCAGTAGTCCCAGCAGGGTCAATTATACATGAATGCAAGTGAACGCTGNCAACATTCAGAAAACAAAGATCATGGCATCCGGTCCCATCACTTCATGGGAAATAGATGGGGAAACAGTGGAAACAGTGTCAGACTATTTTTTGGGGCTCCACAATCAGTGCAGATGGTGATTGTAGCCATGAAATTAAAAGATGCTTACTCCTTGGAAAAAAAGTTAGGACCAACTTAGATAGCATATTCAAAAGCAGAGACATTACTTTGCTAACAAAGGTCCATCCAGTCAAGGCTATGGTTTTGCCAGTAGTCATGTATGGATGACTGAGCTGAGCACCAAAGAACTGATGCTTTTGAACTGTGGTGTTGGAGAAGACTCTTACGAGTCCCTTGGACTGCAAGGAGATCCAACCAGTCCATTCTAAAGGAGATCAGTCCTGAACATTCGTTGGAAGGACTGATGCTGAAGCTGAAACTCCAATACTTTGGCCAGCTGACTCGTTTGAAAAGCCCATGATGCTGGGCAAGATTGAAGGCAGGAGGAGAAGGGCATGACAGAGGATGAGATGGTTGTGTGGCATCACCGACTCAATGTACATGAGTTTGGGTAGACTCCAGGAATTGTTGATGGACAGGGAGGCCTGGTGTACTGTGGTTCATGGGGTCACACAGAGTCGGAAACAACTGAGCAACTGAACTGAACTTGATATATTGAAAGGTTTTTTTTTTGGAGCAGAGTTGACATATCAATGAGTACATGTTCTATGGATTTAAATCACTATTTTGGATAGTTAGTAACTTCTTACTTGTTAAGTATTTCACTTATCTTGTCAAGGATAGAACATTTTTTGACTTTTCAGTAGGAAAAAAAATAGTTCTGAAAAATCTTCTAATTGGGAATACAGGATGTGTGATATGCTCAAAAGACACTGATGCTCAGATGTTCAAGTGTTCCATAGCAAATGTTTCCTTACTTCGTGTTGGATATTGTAGGGGACACAAAGGTGCAGTCGCTACCGTCTCTGCACTGAAGAGTCTTATTGGCTAGAAATTGAGTATTAGTCACTCATTTGTGTCCAACTCTTTGTGACCCCATGGACTATGCATGGAATTCTTCAGGCAAGAATACTGGAGTGGTTGCCATTTCCTTTTCCGGGAATCGTCCTGACCCAGGGGTTGAACCCGTGTCTCCTTCATTGCAGGCATATATATATATATATTTTTTTTTTTTTACTGTATGAGCCACTAGCTGAAGACACACATAAATCAATGCACAGAGTTTGAGATGCTTCACGTGAAAAGCTTTAGAGAAGCTGAAGGAAAACATAGGGCATATTCTCTGAAAATGTAACTAACATATAGTTTAAAAATGTTTTTTAAGTCTTAATGTTAATTAATTTTGTTTAATACCTTGTATGATACAGTGTGGAACATGCAATGCTTTGTAAGAGTTGCAGATAACATGATTTCAAATTCAGAAAGAATCAGATGATTTGATTTTAGGAAGAGGGGAACCCTCATGGCTAGGGAGGTGTGTGAGGTTCACAGAAAGACTTTGTCGAAAGCAGACATTGGTGCAGGGAAGCAACGAGGGGAATCCCTGAAGGCAAGCCAGAAATAGAGGATGGTGTGTGGCTCAGACAGTAAAGAATCCGCCTGCAATGTGAGAGACCTGGGTTCGATCCCTGGATCAGAAAGATCCCCTGAAGGAGGGCATGGCAACCTACTCCAGTATTCTTGTCTGAAGAATCTCATGGACAGAGGAGCCGGTGAGCTACAGTCCATGGGTTTGCAAAGAGTCAGACATAACTAAGCACACACACAGTGAGGAGGTAGACCTGATTGGTGGTTGCAGCTGGAAAGGACTGGAGATAGGTCAGTTGAATTAACAGTGACTACATTATGAAGTACTCAGAGTACAAGGTTAAGACGTTTTGACTGATTGGCAGGTGATGGGAAGTCTGAATTAGGCTCTGTGAAGGGCTTCACAGGGAAATGTGTACATGTGGACTTTTTTCAAGACAGTTCATGGTTTCATTAGATCCTTTGAGAAGTACATGAAACCCTAAAGTTAAATAACTGCTAAATTACAGGCTTTAGAAGGTTAGATTATAAAAGACAAATAGGGACACCCAAGATTCGATAGGTGGCTACTGCTGTAATTCAGAACATACGTAAAACCTTTTCATTTAGTGTAAACTGCATATATTAATTACTAAGCTGAAGTTTGAATAGAAATGAGTATGTCTTTAAAGGACCCTTGTATATATAATAATGACTTATTGATGGATAGAATTGCATCTTGTAGTCATCTAACAGTTGGTAATTTTTTGTGTGCATAGTCCCACTGTGCTGTGCTTTAGTTGCTCAGTGGTGTCCGACTCTTTGCGACCCTGAGAGAGCCCGCCAGGTTCCTCAGTCCACGGGGATTCTCCAGGCAAGAAGACTGGAGTGGGTTGCCGTGCCCTCCTCCAGCGGGACCTCCCAACCCAGGGATTGAACCCAAATCTCCCGCATTGTACTGTCAGAGCCACCAGGGAAGCCCAGTAGTCCCAGCAGGGTCAATTATACATGAATGCAAGTGAACGCTGATTGTGGGAGTGGAGGGGAAAAAGGCAGATAATCCAAGTAGTTAGGTTTGGGGTGTATTAGGTTTCTCAGCATTTTATTTCCTTTTTTTCTAGCCTAATGTAAAATTCAGTGAATGCACTCTTCCTGGGCTAGAATAAGATGCACCTGAAAATGTTCTGTGCCTGGACAAAATAGGGTTAAGCCTTTTTGTTTTGGATAATGTCTCCTATGGACAAGTCACATCAAACTAATCGTTGAGTAATACTTCTAATTTAAAGTAAAAGCTAATGAAATCTTCAGTTACTTAAACCAGTCATGTTTGTTTGTTTTTTAATGTGTTACAGTATATGGTACACAGTGATTACAGTTCTCAAGTACTTTAGGTTTGATTCCCACTCATATCCATAAACCCAGTTCTTAGTTATACTATTAATTGATTGATCCATCCACTTTCCTTGTGTGATGCTGATTTTAAGAAAAATTGCCAGGATTCTTTAAAGCAAAGTCTAGATGGAGTTACTGCTCCCACAACTAAAGTTCACTTTTACCTAGTAAATTTAAGTTCAAATTCTTAATTGGTGATGGTTTCATAATTTGTTTGTTATAAAGTTAAAGGTATGTCTTTTCTACTGTTAAGGATTTAAGGCCACAGGTAATATTAAAACATGAGCACAGGACAGTTAAAATATTTTGAAAGGGAAATCAGGAAACAGTTGTTTCTAACACAAAGGCTTGTTCTAAAAGCCTAGAATGAAAGTAATTACTGTCGGGCACGATATTTTTTATGTCCTGTTACCTAAAAAGTACTCAAAAGTCTCCGTAAACTTTGTCATATAAATGAGTCTGGAGAGGCAAGCTTTCCTCTTGCTTCAGTTTCTGGATTTAAAGTTGGTGGCTTTTTCTCTTTTAAAATGTGTGTCTATTGTGGTGGCATTGGCTCGCCACATCCTGTGGGCTCCATGTGCGCGGCACTGTGTTCCTGCCTCTGTGTGTACTCAGCATGCTTACCGCTGCGTCTCCTATCCCCGCCCCTTCCCCTCTGCTAATTATTTTGGTTTTTATTTTTTGTATTCCATCCATGAGTGAAGGCATACAGTATTTGTCTTTCTCTGTCTGAATTACTTTGTATAATGGCTTCAAGGTTCACCTATGTTTTCACAAGGGCAGAATTTNAGGGACACCCAAGATTCGATAGGTGGCTACTGCTGTAATTCAGAACATACGTAAAACCTTTTCATTTAGTGTAAACTGCATATATTAATTACTAAGCTGAAGTTTGAATAGAAATGAGTATGTCTTTAAAGGACCCTTGTATATATAATAATGACTTATTGATGGATAGAATTGCATCTTGTAGTCATCTAACAGTTGGTAATTTTTTGTGTGCATAGTCCCACTGTGCTGTGCTTTAGTTGCTCAGTGGTGTCCGACTCTTTGCGACCCTGAGAGAGCCCGCCAGGTTCCTCAGTCCACGGGGATTCTCCAGGCAAGAAGACTGGAGTGGGTTGCCGTGCCCTCCTCCAGCGGGACCTCCCAACCCAGGGATTGAACCCAAATCTCCCGCATTGTACTGTCAGAGCCACCAGGGAAGCCCAGTAGTCCCAGCAGGGTCAATTATACATGAATGCAAGTGAACGCTGATTGTGGGAGTGGAGGGGAAAAAGGCAGATAATCCAAGTAGTTAGGTTTGGGGTGTATTAGGTTTCTCAGCATTTTATTTCCTTTTTTTCTAGCCTAATGTAAAATTCAGTGAATGCACTCTCCCTGGGCTAGAATAAGATGCACCTGAAAATGTTCTGTGCCTGGACAAAATAGGGTTAAGCCTTTTTGTTTTGGATAATGTCTCCTATGGACAAGTCACATCAAACTAATCGTTGAGTAATACTTCTAATTTAAAGTAAAAGCTAATGAAATCTTCAGTTACTTAAACCAGTCATGTTTGTTTGTTTTTTAATGTGTTACAGTATATGGTACACAGTGATTACAGTTCTCAAGTACTTTAGGTTTGATTCCCACTCATATCCATAAACCCAGTTCTTAGTTATACTATTAATTGATTGATCCATCCACTTTCCTTGTGTGATGCTGATTTTAAGAAAAATTGCCAGGATTCTTTAAAGCAAAGTCTAGATGGAGTTACTGCTCCCACAACTAAAGTTCACTTTTTACCTAGTAAATTTAAGTTCAAATTCTTAATTGGTGATGGTTTCATAATTTGTTTGTTATAAAGTTAAAGGTATGTCTTTTCTACTGTTAAGGATTTAAGGCCACAGGTAATATTAAAACATGCAGCACAGGACAGTTAAAATATTTTGAAAGGGAAATCAGGAAACAGTTGTTTCTAACACAAAGGCTTGTTCTAAAAGCCTAGAATGAAAGTAATTACTGTCGGGCACGATATTTTTTATGTCCTGTTACCTAAAAAGTACTCAAAAGTCTCCGTAAACTTTGTCATATAAATGAGTCTGGAGAGGCAAGCTTTCCTCTTGCTTCAGTTTCTGGATTTAAAGTTGGTGGCTTTTTCTCTTTTAAAATGTGTGTCTATTGTGGTGGCATTGGCTCGCCACATCCTGTGGGCTCCATGTGCGCGGCACTGTGTTCCTGCCTCTGTGTGTACTCAGCATGCTTACCGCTGCGTCTCCTATCCCCGCCCCTTCCCCTCTGCTAATTATTTTGGTTTTTATTTTTTGTATTCCATCCATGAGTGAAGGCATACAGTATTTGTCTTTCTCTGTCTGAATTACTTTGTATAATGGCTTCAAGGTTCACCTATGTTTTCACAAGGGCAGAATTTCACCTTTTTTTTTTTTAATGGATAAGTCAGTCGGTCAGTTTAGTCACTCAGTCGTGGCTGACTCTTTGTGACTCCATGGGCTGCAGCATGCCAGCAACATCCGAAGCTTGCTCAAACTCAGGTCCCCTGTCCTCTGTCATCCCCTTCTCCTCCTGCCTTCAGTCTTTCCCAGCATCAGGGTTTTTTTCCATTGAGTCAGTTCTTGTCAGGTGGCCAAAGTATTGGAGTTTCAGCTTCAGCATCAGTCCTTCATGAATATTTAGGACTGATTTCCTTTAGGATGGACTGGTTGGATCTCCTTGCAGTCCAGGAGACTCTCAAGAGTCTTCTCTAACACCACAGTTCAAAAGCATCAGTTCTTCGGTGCTCAGCTTTCTTTATGGTTCAACTCTCACATCCATACATGACTACTGGAAAAGACAGTTTTGATTAGACGGACCTTTGTTGGCAAAGTAATGTTTCTGCTTTTTAATATGCTGTCTATGTTGGTCATAACTTTCCTTCCAAGGAGTAAGCATCTTTTAATTTCATGGCTGCAGTCACCATTTGCAGTGATTTTGGAGCCCCCCAAAAGTAGTCTTTCACTGTTTCCATTGTTTCCCCATCTATTTGTCATGAAGTGATGGGACTGGCTGCCATGATCTTAGTTTTCTGATTGAGTTTCAAGCCAGCGTTTTCACTCTCCTCTTTCACTTTCATCAAAAGGGTCTTTAGTTTCTCTTTGCTTTTTGCCATAATGGTAGTGTCATTTGCGTATCTGAGATTACTAAATTTCTCCCGGCAATCTTGATTCCAGCTTGTGCTTCATCCAGCCCAGCATTTTGCATGAGATACTCTGCATATAAGTTAAATAATAATATAGAAGTAGTATCCATTATATACCTCATCTTTATCCTTTCACCTATTCATGGACATTTACATTGCTTCCATATCTTAGCTATTGTAAATAATGCTGTGATGAACATAGGTGTGCATGTATCTTTTCTAATTAGTGTTTTGTATTCTTTGGATAAATACCCAGAAGGGGGATAGCTGGATTATATGGTAGTTGTGTTTTTAATTTTTTGAGGAATTTCCATATTGTTTTCCATACTCGCTGCACCAATTTACATTACCACCAACAGTGTACGAGGGTTCCCTTTCTTCGTGTTATTGCCAACACTTGTTTTTTCTTGGTTTCCAGATAATAGCCATTCTTACAGGTGTAAGGTGATACCTTATTTTAAAATTTTTTCTAATTTAAAAATCACTAGTAACTAGTGAGGTTGAACATCTTTCACGTGCTTGTTTGGCCATCTGCATGGTTTTTGGAAAAATGTCTATTCGGTTTCTCTGCCCATTTTTTAATGAGGTGGTTTTTTGTTGAGTTACAGCTTTTCCTTTTTGAAACACCTTTACTGATAAAATTCACAAACCAATTTAAATTATACAGTTCAGTGGTTTTTAGTATATTCACAGAGCTGTGTATCTTCACAATTTTAGAACATTATATCTTGCCTAAAAGATACCTCTAACCCCTCAATCTGTTATTCCTCCAAGCTCCTGTCATCCCCAACCCTCGACAACTACTAATCTACTTTTTGTCTCTAAAATTTGCCTTAGTATGTTTTCTGAGTTCATTCATGTTGTGAAAGGGAAGTTGCTCAGCCATCCGATTCTTTGTGATCCCGTGGACTGTAGCCCACCGGGCTCCTCCGTCCATGGGATTTTCCAGGCAAGAATACTGGAGTGGGTTGCCATTTCCTTCACCATGGGATCTTCCCGACCCAGGGTATCCCGCATTTCAGGCAGATGCTTTACTGTCTGAGCCACCAGGGAAGGCATTCATGTTGTAGCTTGTATCAATATTTTTATTGCTAAGTAATAAAATAATGATTTCATTGTATCGTATGCCACATTTTCCCTTTTTGGCTAAGTATGAATAATGCTGCTGTGAACATTTGTGTGAACATTAGTTTTTATTTCTCTTGGATGTGTACTTAGCAGTGTAACTAGCTAGGTCATATTGTTACTCTGTATTTGGCCTTTTAAGAAACTTCCAGTCCATTTTCCAGAGTATCTGTGTCACTTTGCATTCCCACCAGCAGTGTATGAGGGTTCTGGTTTCCCCACATCCTCAGAAACACACACTGTCTGTTATCCTGTGTGTGTGAAATGGCATCACTTTTGGTTTTGATTTGCATTTCCCTGATGGTTAATGATTCTGAGCGTCTTTTCATCACATCCTTGTCTCTTTTTTAATTGGGCTATTTGTCTTTTTACTATTGAGTTGTAAGTGTTCTTTATGCATATTAGATACAAGTCCGTTAACAGAAATATGATCTGTAAGAAGTTTCTCCTAATTTGTAGGTCGTCTTTCTATCCCTTGGTAATACTCTTTGAGGCATAAAAGCTTTTAATTATGAAGTCCAATTTATCCTTGATTCCTAGGACTCAAGGGCCTAGGTGAATAGGGCATGAGGAAGAGGAGCTGGTTTGAGGGCAGATGAATTCAGTTCTGGATGTACTGCTTTACTAATGGGACATTTAATGTAGAAGTGTTGTTANTAGCCATTCTTACAGGTGTAAGGTGATACCTTATTTTAAAATTTTTTCTAATTTAAAAATCACTAGTAACTAGTGAGGTTGAACATCTTTCACGTGCTTGTTTGGCCATCTGCATGGTTTTTGGAAAAATGTCTATTCGGTTTCTCTGCCCATTTTTTAATGAGGTGGTTTTTTGTTGAGTTACAGCTTTTCCTTTTTGAAACACCTTTACTGATAAAATTCACAAACCAATTTAAATTATACAGTTCAGTGGTTTTTAGTATATTCACAGAGCTGTGTATCTTCACAATTTTAGAACATTATATCTTGCCTAAAAGATACCTCTAACCCCTCAATCTGTTATTCCTCCAAGCTCCTGTCATCCCCAACCCTCGACAACTACTAATCTACTTTTTGTCTCTAAAATTTGCCTTAGTATGTTTTCTGAGTTCATTCATGTTGTGAAAGGGAAGTTGCTCAGCCATCCGATTCTTTGTGATCCCGTGGACTGTAGCCCACCGGGCTCCTCCGTCCATGGGATTTTCCAGGCAAGAATACTGGAGTGGGTTGCCATTTCCTTCACCAGGGGATCTTCCCGACCCAGGGTATCCCGCATTTCAGGCAGATGCTTTACTGTCTGAGCCACCAGGGAAGGCATTCATGTTGTAGCTTGTATCAATATTTTTATTGCTAAGTAATAAAATAATGATTTCATTGTATCGTATGCCACATTTTCCCTTTTTGGCTAAGTATGAATAATGCTGCTGTGAACATTTGTGTGAACATTAGTTTTTATTTCTCTTGGATGTGTACTTAGCAGTGTAACTAGCTAGGTCATATTGTTACTCTGTATTTGGCCTTTTAAGAAACTTCCAGTCCATTTTCCAGAGTATCTGTGTCACTTTGCATTCCCACCAGCAGTGTATGAGGGTTCTGGTTTCCCCACATCCTCAGAAACACACACTGTCTGTTATCCTGTGTGTGTGAAATGGCATCACTTTTGGTTTTGATTTGCATTTCCCTGATGGTTAATGATTCTGAGCGTCTTTTCATCACATCCTTGTCTCTTTTTTAATTGGGCTATTTGTCTTTTTACTATTGAGTTGTAAGTGTTCTTTATGCATATTAGATACAAGTCCGTTAACAGAAATATGATCTGTAAGAAGTTTCTCCTAATTTGTAGGTCGTCTTTCTATCCCTTGGTAATACTCTTTGAGGCATAAAAGCTTTTAATTATGAAGTCCAATTTATCCTTGATTCCTAGGACTCAAGGGCCTAGGTGAATAGGGCATGAGGAAGAGGAGCTGGTTTGAGGGCAGATGAATTCAGTTCTGGATGTACTGCTTTACTAATGGGACATTTAATGTAGAAGTGTTGTTAGATAGGCAGTTAAATGTGAGTCTGGGCTCAGAGAAAAGCGTTTTCTGTGGCAGTGAAGTGAATGAGAAGAGTCCCTGGCCGAGGAGAGTGTGAGGGGGGTATGGAAGGCGTGGAGGCAGGGAAGCCGGAGAAGCGTCCCCAGCGCGGGGCAGGGGCCATGGGAAGGCCGCTCCAGGAGGGGAGAGAGAAGGTCCCGGTGGCTCCTCAGGCCCAGAGACTCAGTTCTGTCCTCATCTTTTAGGGCTTTTTATGCACACATTGTTTAATACTTTTCCATGGAAGTTTGTTTGCCTCAAGTTCTTCCTAAGTCAGCCATTCCTAATGCGGACACAAACTAGAATCGCTGAGTGAGGATCAGCTGGTGCGGTGCCCCCGCCTCTGTACTTTAAAACCTCTTAGGTGAAGACGGGCTTGCTCTTCACCAGTATTGTTTCTTTTCCTCTTGGATTCCAGCTAACTTATAATGACCAGCCCCTCTTGCACTTGATTGAAAACTGGCTGAAGAAAATTAAGCTGCTAAAAAATATGTGATTGAGTGTTTCTGCAACTCTGGCAAACACAAACCTCCTTTGAACAGCCCTCTGTTCTCTCCACGTGCTGACTGGGTGTTGGCTGCCAGAGCAACTTCTGAAAAGAGGGTTCCAAGAGAGCTGGATATTTGTCATCTGGGTCATCTCCCGCTTTTTCACGCCCCCAGCTGATCATTAACGTGTCTTTTCGGATTTCATACAGGCTAAGTCCTAAATCACTTCAGTCATGTCTGACTCTTTGCAACCCTGTTGACTGTAGCCTAGCAGGCTTCTCTGTCCATGGGAGTCTCCAGGCAAGAATACTGGAATGGGCTGCCATTTGCTCCCCCAGGGGCTCTTTCCCCTCCCAGGGATCAAACCCATGTCTCTTACATCTCTTGCATTGGCAGGTGGGTTCTTTACCTATTAGAGGGAACTTAATAGTATTTCCCAATGTAGAAACTAGTTAAGAGTTCTAAATTAAATACTGTATAGGTGTACTATAGAAATGTTCTGGAAGACTGTGTATATGGTTAATCCACTTATTGAACAGTAAACCCTAAAGACATGAAATAAAAATTAACTATTATGTTAGGCCATCTGGCTCAGACGGTAAAGAAACCATCTGCAGTGCGGGAGACCTGGGTTCAATCCTTGGGTTGGGAAGATCCCCTGGAGGAGGGCATGGCAGCCCACTCCAGTACTCTTGCCTGGAGAATCCCCATGGACAGAGGTGCCTGGTGGGCTGCAGTCCATGGAGTTCCAGAGAGTTGGACGCAACTGAACGACTAAGCACATGTGTTACGCCACAGTCTGGGGGTTTATTTATTAAAACACACACTGTAACTTTAATTGATATAGCTCCTTAGATTATTATCCAAATTATAATTTAGAAGCAGCTGCCCTTGGTTTGTATTATTTGTATGTTTAAATTCATGTGTTTGGTAGGTTGGGCTTTCCTGGTGGCTCAGTGGTAAAGGATCCTCCTGCCAATGCAGAAGATGTGGATTCTTTCCCTGGGTCAGGAAGACCCCCTAGAGAAAGAAATGGCAGCCCATTCCAGTATTCTTGCCTGGGAAATTCCATGGACAAAGGAGCCTGGCAGGCTGCAGTCCATGGGGTCGCAAAAGAATCAGGTATGACTTAGCTACTAAAATAACAAACAGCAACAATAATTTGATAGGTTAGTCTTCAGTTGTTGACTTTCAGACCATATATATGTGTGTGTGTGTGTGCTGTATTCCTTGGAATTATTTTCGTGGAAATCGTTACAATTAACATCCTGGTTATATTATTAGATAACAAACATTTGTATGCCTGCTACCTGCTGGCCCTTGAAAATGAAGATATATCTATGTATAAAACAGGGGCTCTGTTTTCTAGTATGGGAAAATCTGTAGTTATATAAGAACAGTTACGCTACTTGTGCTTTGAGAGCATCAAAGGGGCAAATGGCTAATTGAACCCAGTCGTGGAGTTAAGGGTCCTTAAAGTGCATTTTAATGAGGTTTTATTTACCCATGTTCCTCTTGTAATATTTTTCTCTCTCATTCTTGATGGACAAGAGCCATACATAGCCTGAGTAAAATACCCTTTTCAGTTCAGTCGCGCAGTCGTGTCTGACTCTTTGCGACCCCATGAACCGCAGCACGCCAGGCCTCCCTGTCTATCACCAACTCCTGGAGGCCACCCAGACCCATGTCCATTGAGTCAGTGATGCCATCCAACCACCTCATCCTTCTCCTCATCTCACCCTTCTCCTCCTGCTCTCAATCTTCCCAGCATCAAGGTCTTTTAAAAGGAGTCAGCTCTTTGCATCAGGTGGCCAAAGTTCTGGCGTTTCAGCTTCAACATCAGTCCTTCCAGTGAACACCCAGGACGGATCTCCTTTAGGATGGACCGGTTGGACCTCCTTGCAGTCCAAGGGACTCTCAAGAGTCTTCTCCAACACCACAGTTCAAAAGCATCAATTCTTTTTAAAAAAAAAAAGGGGGGTGGGCATCAATTCTTCGGCACTCAGCTTTCTTCACAGTCCAACTCTCACATCCATACATGACCACTGAAAAAACCATAGCCTTGACTAGACGGACCTTTGTTGGCAGTATCTCTGCTTTTGAATATGCTATCTAGGTTGGTCATAACTTTCCTTCCAAGGAGTAAGTGTCTTTTAATTTCATGGCTGCAGTCACCATCTGCAGTGATTTTGGAGCCCAGAAAAATAAAGTCAGCCTGTTTCCACTGTCCCCATCTATTTCCCATGAAGTGATGGGACCAGATGCCATGATCTTCTGAATGTTGAGCTTTAAGCCAACTTTTTCACTCTCCTCTTTCACTTTCATCAAGAGGCTCTTTAATTCTTCACTTTCTGCCATAAGGGTGATGTCATCTGCATACCTGAGATTATTGCTATTTCTCCTGGCAGTTTTGATTCCAGCTTGTACTTCCTCCAGCCCAGCGTTTCTCATGATGTACTCTGCATAGAAGTTAAATAAGCAGGGTGACAATATACAGCCTTGACGTACTCCTTTTCCTATTTGGAACCAGTCTGTTGTTCCAT
Organism: Raphicerus campestris; assembly: GCA_006410735.1. Classification (NCBI taxonomy): domain Eukaryota; kingdom Metazoa; phylum Chordata; class Mammalia; order Artiodactyla; family Bovidae; genus Raphicerus; species Raphicerus campestris. The sequence goes on along the minus strand of SJYW01009341.1, from coordinate 271,459 downwards.
GTCCAGTTCTAACTGTTGCTTCCTGACCTGCATACAGGTTTCTCAAGAGGCAGGTCAGGTGGTCTTTTATCCTTTTACTACTCTTTAATATTCTTTTAGAGGAGCAAAAACTACAAGTATATTTTTGGCGATTAGGTGTTATACGGGGCTGTTTCATTTGAATATGTTTTTCGTTGCCTCCAAAATAGGATCAAATATTTTATTTAGGAGAAAGGCAAATCTTAGTGTTGATGCAGATTAAATTGTGAAACTTTTCCTGCAGTCAAATAAAGGGTTTTTTGGTTTTGTTTTTTGTGTGTGTTTTTTTTTAAGAAATAGCTTATTGATTGCATTTCCTCTACTTTCCCTTTTGAGGAAACTCTCGGATTCAAAAGGATGAAAGTCAGAAAGGACCTACTTAGCTATCTTTAGTATTATGTTTTTATTAGTGTAAATTAGGGTAAAATCGGCTAATTCACACAGGTTTTGAAGATTTTAGATATGTGTTTGGTGTGTATGTATGTAGATGGTAAACAAGAGCTTCTCTGTTAGGTAGTTCTCTTGAGTGGTGGCGGTCTCCCCCATTTTCGGAAGCTTCTGTGCTAGGCGGTGTGTAGTTCCAGACTGTCAGATGGGGTCATGCCAGGAGTGAGAGCTTTGAACAGCAAGGGAAGGGACAGTCATGTCCTGGAGAAATGGAGTTAGTTGGACTCCAGAGTTAGCAATAGCTGGCTTTAAAGGGATGTAAGAGCAAACTGCTGCATGAATGGTGGGCAGTGGAGTTGAAGCCAGCTGAACAAATTGGCATAGCAACCGTAGAATTACTCACGTATAGCCAGTAAGTAGCCTAATCCAAGGTGTGGGCAGGTAAGTTAAAAACCAGCGTGTCTGTTAAATTGGAACAGAGATGCGTGGAATCTAGAGACCTCAGTCGAGGAGACTGGGGTACTGCAGCCTGCAGACATTCTTAGCTGATATTGTAGCGTAGCGGGTTAGAGAGGGAACCTAATAGAAATATTTCCCAACTCAGAAACTGGTTAACAGTTCTAAATGAAACACTGTATAGGTGTACTATAGAAATGCTCTGGAAATTTGTGTATATGGTTAAACCACTTATTTGACAGTGACCTTGCTATTTTAAAGAAACTTATTTTAAATAGTCCCTTAATGAAACAAATTATCCTTCACTTTATCTTTTATCATAAAGCTTGACTTCTGTATATCATCTTCACTTAAATTAAGATGTACTGACTGGATTGTTAACTCTTAAAGATGATCAGTAATATCTGGATTGTTTTATATGTCCTGGTGCATTACTGGTTTAGAACCTCCTGTGGTTTGGCTATTGAATTATTGCTTTTGAGATGCTGCTTAATTAACTTCAGTCTATTTTCTTTGCTTACTAGCAGTGTTCCACCGACTAAGATTCCAGGCTCTATTTATAAAGTCAAAGGAACTCCCTACCCTTCACCTAGTTTCCTCAGCACCTAGAAGCCATACTTTTGAGCTTGGGATTCCTTTTCTCTGACCTTAATGTCTTTCATCATCGGTTATCCTGTTTCTTCACCCACACCTGTGCTCTGCTGTGTTAGAACCTACTTCACCTAGTTGGCTAGGTTCGATTTGGCCATAACCAGGCCTCTGGAGAAGCTTGGCCTGCTGCCTCGAGCAGTGCTGGCAGGCTCGTGTGTCCTGAATCACAGGACGGCTTGCCCTGCGGCCTCTGGGCTCTCCCAGCTCCTCCATCGCACCCTTTTGTATTAGTCTTGCTGACTCAGCTTGCGTCTCTGTTTTTCCACCTGAGTCTCCTTTCTTGAGTCCTTTGGCACCTCTTGGGCCTCAACTCCTAACTTATCTCTCAGTCTCATCCCTTTCATCTTGGTCTGCTGCCTCCTGCAATCTGTCTATCAGGCTGTGCCCCCTTCTCAGCAGGCCTTGTCTCTCAGTGGGCACTTTACGTGCAGTTCCTCCCCGGGTGCCATCATGTCAGTTCAGTTCTCACCTGCCACGTTTTCTACTCCTGTCTGTAGCCCCGATTTTACCCTCTTGGGTTATAGTGTCACTCTTTTCCATGGCTTTCTCAGGCAAGAGGAGCAAATGACTTAAATGTGAAGTAAATAATAATAGATGTCATTCATGGATATGGAAAACAAGTATGATAGTCTTAATTGAGGAAAAGGCGATGGCACCCCACTTCAGTACTCTTGCCTGGAAAATCCCATGGACGAAGGAGCCTGGTGGGCTACAGTCCATGGGGTCACTAGGAGCTGGACACGACCGAGTGACTTCACTTTCACTTTTCATTTTCATGCATTGGAGAAGGAAATGGCAATCCACTCCGGTGTTCTTGCCTGGAGAATCACAGGGACAGGATCCTGGTGGGCCCCCGCCTATGGGGTCGCACAGGGTTGGACACGACTGAAGTGACTTAGCTGCGGTAGCAGCAGTCTTAATTGAATGTCTGGAATACTGGAACATATACTTTCAATTGTAGCTCATTTATCTGCTCTGTGACTTTGGGCAAGTTATTTCACTTAAGTTTGTGTTTACTCACTTAGAAGTGCAAGGTAGTTGTGTCTTGCTCCCAGAATTGTTGAATGAAATGAGAGTGTGTAAAACCCCTGGCGTATAGTTGGCACTTGATAAATGGCAACTGCTGCTGTATTAAAAGACTTGGGTTTGGAACTTAGCTCTGCCGCTTTCTGACTGTATGATCTTGGGCCAACAAACTAAATCTAAGCTGGAATTTGTTTTTAATATCTTTTTGAGATATAATTCAGAAAATCTACCTATTAAATAATTTATAATTCAGTGTGTTTTGTTTTGTTTTTTAGTAAATTCACAGGGTTTTGCACCTATCAGCCACAGTCTAATTTTGGAACATTTTTATCACCTTGGAAAGAAACCTTGTTCCAATAAGCAGTTACTTCTGTTTTTCCTAACCTCCTCTCCTTTCTCTTAGCCTTTGCCTTGTGTGTGCATGCTCAGTCATGTCTGAGTCTTTGTGACCCCCATGGACTTAGTAGCCCGCCAGGCTCCTCTGTCTATGGAATCTTTCAGGCAAGAATACTGTGGTGGATTGCCATTTCCTTCTCCAGGGGATCTTTCTGACCCAGGGATCAAACTCCCGTCTCGTCTCCTGCATTGACAGGTAGTACTTTAGCCCTGAGCCTTGTGGGAAGCCCTCTTAGCCTTAGGCAACCACTATAATTTGCAAGTATGTGGCTTCCTTGGTGACTCAGTGGTAAAGAATCTGCCTGCCTGTACAGGAGATGTGGGTTCAATCCCTGGATCAGGAAGATCCCTTGGAGAAGGAAATGGCAACCCATTCCAGTATCTTTGCCTGGGAAATCCCCTGGACAGAGGAGCCTGGTGGGCTACAGTCTACAGAGGGTCGCAGAAGAGTTGGACATGACCTGATGACTAAACAAACAACAAAAACAAGGTATATCTTGGAGATGTTGCAGGTTTGACTCCAGACCACTGCAGTAAAGCTAGTATTTCAGTAAAACAAGTCAGATGGTTGGTTTCCCAGTGCATGTATAAGTTATGTTTATGCCGTGCTGCAGTGTATTAAGTGTGCGACAGCATTATGCCTGAAAAAACAATATACGTATCTTAATTTAAAAATACTTCATTGCTAAAAAATGTGAGCCATCATTGTACCGTGCAGGGTTGCCGCACACCTGCGGTTTGTGTGGATGTCTGTTTTAATTTCTCTTGGGAAGATGCGTATGAGTCAAGTTGCTGAATTGCCTGATTGTTGTTTGGTCGCTAAGTGGTGTCTGCCTCTTTACAACCCCATGGACTGCAGTGCACCTGTCTCTCCTGTCCTTGACTATCTGAGTTTGCTCCAATTCACGTCTGCTGAGTCGGGGATGCCATCCAACCATCTCATCCTCTGCCTCCCTCTTCTCCTTTTGCCTTCAGTCTTTCCCAGCATCAGGGTCTTTTCCAGTGAGTCGACTCCAAAATATTGGAGCTTCAGCTTTATTATCAGTCCTTCCAATCAATTCAGGGTTGATTTCCTTTAGGATTGGCTGGTTTTATTTCCTTGCTATCCAAGGGACTCTCAAGAGTCTACTCCAGATCACAATTTGAAAGCATCAATTCTTCCGCGCCCAGCCTTCTTTATAGTCCAGTTCTCACATCCATACTTGACTACTGGAAAGTCCATAGCTATGACTATCGGAGCTTTGTCAGGAAAGTGATGTCTCTGCTTTTTAATACACTATATTTCTGATAATGTTATGTTTAATGTTTTAAGAACATATAAACAATAATCCCTTTTGTGTGTTGCTGGGTTTAGCTTGCTCATATTTTGCTTCTCTCTCTTGTGATATCTTTTTCTTTGGTATAAGAGTGATGCTGGCGTCATAGAATGAACTCTGAAGTGTTCTCTGCTCTCTTCTAGAAGAGTTTGTGAAGGATTAAGTGTTTGGTAGAATTCACCAGTAAAGCCATACGGGCCAGACCTTCTCTTTGTGGTAGTCTTATAAGTTACTAATTCTGTTTCTTCTCTTAGGTCTGATTAAACTTTCTGTTTCCTCTTGAGTCAGTTCTGTTGGTTTGTGTCTTTCAGGTAATTTTTTTCATTTTATCTGTAATGTCTAATTTGTTGGCTTAACATTGTAAAAATATTCCCTCATAATACTTTTAATTTCTCTTAAGTCAGTGATATACACCTTTTATTCCTGGTTTGGTAATTTGTCTTCATTTTTTTTCCTTGGTCAGTTTAGCTAAAGATTTATTTTTCTTTTCAGAGAACGAACTTTTGATTTTATTGATTTTTTTCTATTTTTTCTCTTTTCCATAATACTGATTTTCCCTCTTAAAAAAGAAATTTCTTTTTATAAATTTCTTCTTATAAAAAGAAATTTATAATTTCTTTTCTTCTGCTTGCTCTGGGTTTAGTTGGTTTCCATCTTAAGCAATCAGAAGAAAACATACTTTTTTCCTTTTTTCATATTGGTGTGTACAGCTGTAAAGTTCCCTTACTATCCTCTACAAAACTATATGTTTTGATTTTGTTTCTAGTTAGTTCAAAATACATTCTGACTAAATTCTCTCATGATTTTGTGTTTGACCCAAGTGTTCTTTAGAGGTGTCTTGTTTAGTATCAAAACATTTGTGGATTTCCCCAATTTTTTATTTGTTTTCTAATTTAATTGCATTGTGATTGGGGAGTATTATTTATATTCTTTGTCTTGTTTCAGTTCTTTTAAATTTGAAACTTGTTTTATTGTCTGGTCTTCTCCAGTGGCTTAGACAGTAAAGAATCTACCTGCAACGCAGGAGACCTGGGTTCCATCCCTGGGACTGAAAGATATCCTGGAGAAGAAAATGGCAACTCACTCTAGCATTCTTGCCTGGGAAGTTCCCATGGACAGAGGAGCCTGACGGGCTGCAGTCTGTGGGGTTGCAGAGTCAGACAGGACTGAGCACCTGACACTCCCACTTGATTGTCTGCCATGCAGTCTGTCCTGGAGATTATCCCACGAGTGCTTCAGAAGAAGGTGAGCTCTGTTGCTGGGTAGAGTCTTGACTGTGTGTCACCTGCATCACATTAGTTAGCAGTATTGTTCAGGTTATTCTTACTGATTTCCTGTTCACTTGTTCTGTACGTTTAAGAGGGTAGGGTATTGAAGTCTGTTGCTGTTACTGATTGCCTATTTTCCCCTTCATTTCTGTCATTTTCTTGCCTCCCCTATTTTGAGCCTGCTTTTTAGGTGCATATGCTTATATTCATTAATATCTTCTATTGAATTGGTACTTTTAATATTATAAAATGTCTTTTTATCTCAACTTTTTATGTAGTCGTGTTTTGTCAGATATTAATAGAGCTGCTTCAGTTCTCTGATAGTTATTGCTTGCATGTTATATCTTTTTCCATCCTTCCAACCTATTTGTAAGTTTCTCTTGTAGATGTCATATAGGTGGGCATTGGTTTTTTAAGTCTAGTCTAGCCATCTGCCTTTTTAATGGAGTGTTTTATAATCCTTTCCTATTTAATGCTATTTTTGAAATGGTTGGGTTTGCATCTCCCATTTACTTTTCATTTTCTATATATGTCATGTCATTTTTGTTCTTCTGTTCCTCTTTTATTACCTTTCGTATTTTCTTTTCACCATTTAAAATGTTTGATTTTTAAGAACTATATTTTTCCTAGTGTTTACTCTAGGGATTACAGTGTGCATCTGAGTTTAACACAGCTTACTTCAGATTCAATACTAATAGGACTCCAGTATAGCTCCATTTCCACCTGTGTTCTTTGTGCTGTCATTATCATAGTATGAAGGGGCCAATTCCTGGATTATCTCGTGTTCTAAACTAGGGTTTGAAACTGGGGAGCAGCCATTGGAAGATTTTATAGAGTACTTGCATCACATTCGAGTTTAGAGGAAAGAAAAAAGCTTGTTCTGAATGCTTGGTTTAGAGATGGCAGGGACAAACCTCAGGCTCTTAAGAGGAAGATGAATCTGCCTTTTTCTCTGCAGTTCCTTCTTTGTTTCTTTGAGCAATTAAAAGCTATTAAATGTAGCTCCTTCCTTGCAGGCATGGAATACTTAGAAATTCGTGAGTGACATACTTGTGGAATAGGACCCACGGGAGCTGTCTTGGAAGTTTGTGAAACATCCATTTTAGAATCAGTCTTAGATGAACAGGTTGCTGCTGTTTGTGTGTATGGAATGGAGTGTATATTGAGACATTAGATAAACATTTTCTGGCATCTGACCTTTTTTTCTGATTCCTAAAGACTGGGTGTATTTAAGTGGTACCTTTAAGTAGTTATGATATGACTGAGAAGTGTTTAATCTTTTTCTTATTTGATACTCACAACTTTTATTTGTTACTGATTTACAATGTGTTACTTTCTGGTATATAGCAAAGTGATACATATTTGTGCGTGTATGTACACACATATAGATATTCTTTTTCATATTTTTCCCATTATAGTTTATTATAGGATATTGAGTGTAGCTCCCTGTGCTATGCAGTAGGACCTTATTGTTTATGTACAATAATGTGTATACGTTAATCCCAAACTCCTAATATATCCTTCCGCCATCTTCTTTTGTTACGCTCCGAGTCCAAGTCTCTGAATAGACTGAGAGAACAAGTCCACCACGGCAATGCAAAAGCAAGAAGGGAGTTTATTGCTAACTCGAGTTAGGGCACTCTGTCACATCCAACACAGTGGAGTGAGGCAGAGGGCCCCGAGCCCAGAATTACAGGAGTATTTATAGACTTAGAACAAAGACAGGGAGTTGGCAAGGGTGGATTGGTTGCAAGGGGTTCTTGGCATCTGTTAATTGGCTAAATTTTGCACATGTGGGCTCGCTTAAGGAACTTTTCGTGTTTTCTGGGCCACTTCTAACCAGGCTACAGGGACTGTGCTGACCGGCTGAGTCTCGAGGTCAGGGGGATGATGATCTCAGCTCCTTCTGGGCAGTGACCCAGCTTTTTCTGTGATTGTAGCTCTGGCTGCTTTAGTCCTTGAAGCTTGTCATGGCTTCTGTCAGGTCTCAACACTTGATTTACAGTGTTATGTTAGTTTCTGCTGTACAGCAGATTAAGTTATGCCTAAATGTACTTTCTTTTTCATCTTCTTTTCCATTGTGTTTTATTCCAGGATATTGTTCCCTGTTGTTCATCCTTTCTATATACACGTGTAAATAAAGCAGCTGGCGCCCGTACGCTTGTTTTCTGTCTCTGAGTCTGCTTCTGTCTCGGTGGTGTCGTTGCTTGGTCACTAAGTCGTGTCTGACTCTCTGTGCCCCTGTGGCCTGTATCCCGCCAGACTCCTCCGTCCATGGGATTTCCCAGGCAGGAGTACTGGAGTGGGCTGCCGTTTCTTTCTCTGGGGGATCTTCCCAGCCCAGGCATAGAACCCGCATTTCCTGCTTGGCAAGCAGATTCTTGACCAGCGAGCCACCTGGGAGGCCCTTCTGTCGCATAGATAAGTTCATTTGTGTCGTATTTTAGATTCTACATGTACATGTAAGTAATATCATATGGTGTTTGTTTTTCCGACTGACTTTGCTTAGTATGATAATATCTGGATCCATCCAGGTTGCTATGGATGGCATTATTTCATTCGTTTTTATGGCTGAGTAATATTTCACATCTGTATCTGTTCATCTGTTGATGAACGTTTGAGCTGCTTTCATGTCTTGGCTCTTTTAGTGCTGCTGTGAACTTAGGGGTGCGTGTATCTCTTTGAGTTCTAGTTTCCTCCAGATATATGCCCAGAAGAGGGATTGCTGGATCGTATGGCGGCACTCGTTTTATTAGTTTTTTTAAGGACCTTCATCAACAGTGTAGGAGGGCTCCCTTTTCTTCACACTCACAACTGCTTTCTAACCATAGAAAAGATATGTAAGCGTCTTTTTATTGTTGTTTTGTTTTGGCGGGTGGGGGAGGGGTGTGTGTGATTTGTTTTGTTTTGCTTCTTAGGAAAAATTGAAGAGCAGAAAACTTACTTATTTAAGGTTTTTGGTACCAGTTTTTCACAGAAGTATAAAATGAAAGAGAAAAAAGTCCTCTTCCTCAGTCTTGCCAGATTTGTTGTGAACAATCCTTGACTGTCAGCTTGCCAGCAGATGTTTTTTCCTTTGTATAACTTCNCTTATTTAAGGTTTTTGGTACCAGTTTTTCACAGAAGTATAAAATGAAAGAGAAAAAAGTCCTCTTCCTCAGTCTTGCCAGATTTGTTGTGAACAATCCTTGACTGTCAGCTTGCCAGCAGATGTTTTTTCCTTTGTATGACTTCTGCAGGAGACAGCTTTGTTCCTGGACTATTCTCTCTTACAGCCTACAGTTGCCCTCAGAAGTGCAGGAACTCCCCCCTCCCCCGTTTATAAAATCATTCAACTTTACCATTTTCAAGGGTTTAATGTAGTGTTTTCATTGAACTCATGGAAGTTAGAATTGGAACTGTGAGAGAATGTAACTGTTTAGTCTTGAGCTTATAATTTCCCAGAGAGTAAAGGCCACAGTTTTGCCCAGTACCAAACTCTTAACAAGAAATTCATTCAGTACTTTGATCCTATCTACTGAATATTATTGGTGAGAATGCAGAAAATGGTCCTATTAAACTTTTATGTCTCCCTAATTCTATCTGAAATAATACTCTTTATCTGACTCTATATTTATGGTCTCTCTCTCTCTCTATTGGAATGTGAATTCTAAGAGGGCCAGGACCATGTCTGTTATTAACTGCTGTATCCCCATCACCTGCAGTAATATTTTGCATAGAGTGGACATTCAGATATTTGCTGGATGAGTAAAGGTGTATCTGAGACAGGACCCTGGTATGTGTGTGTGTGTGTATTTTTTTTTAAAGGTTATTTTGATATGCACTCCCAAGGTTGAGAAACGCTGACCTGTCTTCCTTAGGCAGTAATGTGCTTACGGTACAGAANGCCTAATCAAGAGCAAGACCCTAATTCTCTTCAATTCGGTTAAGGCTGAGAGGTGAGGAAGCTGCAGAAGAAAAGTTTGAAGCTCACAGAGCTCATGAGATTTAAGGCAGGAAGCCATCTCTAAAACCTAAACCTGCAAGATGAAGCTGTGAGTGCTCAAATAGAAGCTGCAACAAATTATCCAGAAGATTTAGCTAAGATAATGAAAGTGGCTACACTGAACAGTAGATTTTTGATGTAGATGAGCAGCATTCTGTGGGAAGAAGATGCCATCTAGGACTTTCGTAACTGGAAATGGAAAGTCGGTGNCAGAAGATTTAGCTAAGATAATGAAAGTGGCTACACTGAACAGTAGATTTTTGATGTAGATGAGCAGCATTCTGTGGGAAGAAGATGCCATCTAGGACTTTCGTAACTGGAAATGGAAAGTCGGTGCCTGGCTTCAGAGCGTCAAAGGAAAGGCTGACTGTTGCTCCAGGCCAGTGCAGCTGGTGACTAAGTTGAAACCAGTGCTGTGGTCCTGAAAATCATGGGACCTTAAGAATTACACTACGTCTATGCTGCCTGTCCTCCATAAATGGAGCAGCAAAGGCTGGATTTTAAAACACGGCTTACTGAATACTTTAAGCCTGCTGTTGAGACCTTCTACTCAGAAGGAAAGACTCCTTTCAAGATGACTTCTCAGTAACAGTGCATTTGGTCATCCAAGAGCTGAGGGCAGTGTACACAAAGATTCACATATGGTTGTTTCCATACTTGTTAACACAGCATCCATTCTATAGTTCAAGGAGTAATTTTGACTTCAGGTTGCGTGTTTGTTTATTTTTTTGCTGCGCTGGGTCTTCATTGCTCTGCGGGCTTTTCCCTGGTTGTGGTGAGCGGGGGCTGCTGTCTGTCTGCGGCACGGGCTGCTTGTTGCGGTGGCCGCCCGTGTGGGGCTTGGGCTCTCGGCACATGGGCGTCAGCAGTTGTGGCTCCCCGGCTTTAGCACACAGGCTCAGCAGTTGTGGGGCATAGGCTTAGTTGCTCCATGGCGTGTAGGGTCTTCCCGGATCCGAGATCGAACCTGTATCTCCTGCATTGGCAGGTGGATTCTTTATCACCGAGCTGCCAGGAAAACCTTCAAATTTTATTTTTTAAGAAATACATTTTGTTAAGCTATAGCTGGCATAGGTAAGGATACCTCTGGGCAAAGTAAATTGAAAATCTTCTGGAAAGAAGTCACTATTCTAGATGACATTAAGAACATTCATGATTCATGGAAAGAGGTCAAAATACTTCAAATAGGAGTTTGGAAGAAGTTAATTACAGCCCTCATGGAGACTTTGAGGGGGTTCAAGACTTCAGTGGAGGAAACAACTGCAGATGTGGTGGAAACAGCAAGAGAACTGAAGTTAGAAGTGGAGCCTGAAGACGTGACAGCATTGCTGCAATCTCACGGCAAGACTTTAACAGACGAGGAGTTAACGTTTTATAGGTGAGCAGGAAAAGTGGTTTTTTGAGAGGAAATCTGCTGGTGAAGAAGCCATGAAGCTTAAAAGTTTGAAATTACATAAACAGTTTTTCATTTTGAATAATCAGATATCATTATAAATAACCCCTCCCAATAAATAAAACTCTTTGGAGTCTTCAATAATTTAAGGTGTGAAGGGGTCTTGAGACCAAAATTTTTTTGAACAGATGATATCCTGATATTGGTCCCTCAGATCCTGTTAGACCTATATTTTTGTCTTTGGTTGGGTTAGGCTTACATAGAAGAAGATTTAAATTCCTTGGGCTTTGATGTAGAGTTTTGGCTTTTTATCGTGATTTGAGTATGTTTTTAATGTATAAAATATATAGCAAGATTAAATTTTTACTTTTATAGGACTACAAAAGCATAATTTGTAGATCAGGTAAGTGGAGAATTATATCTGGAAGAATGGCAAAAAGAATCACAGGAAATGGTAAATTATTTTGTAAAATTTACAACAAATGTTCGAGGAAAAAATGTTATGAGAATCTTAGAGAAAAATTATGAATAGGTTTAGCAAACACCTTCTTTATAAGAGACTGCATACCCATAAAAAAAGACGTATGGTAGAACATTTAAATTATTGATTAGAGCTTTATCTAATCATAAAGAAATGATAGGCTTCCTAGTTCCTTAAACAGTGAAAATAAACTCTGTAGGTTTGAATGAATTGTTATGCGTTACTATGTTTAAGGCAGCATTTAGGAGAACCATAGTGAAAGTGTTTTAGAGGTAGAGAGACTTTCCGCAGGTGTTTTCTTATCTGTATAAGATTCATTAGCATTATCCTGATTAGAGCTCTGGTCTTGATCAAGCCTTTGTAAAAGTTGTTTGGTGTGTGACTTAAAAACAGTCTGTGGGTCAATAAGTAAGTGTTGTGTGCTGTGCAAAGCTGTGGGAGAGCCAGAAGAAATCAGGGAGGAAAACCTGTCAAGAGTTGACTTAAAAACTTAAAAGGCATTGATCTTTCCCCCTACATATTGCATCTTGGGTAAGCGGATTTTGTCAATGTAGTTTTTATGTGGACCATTTTAATCCCTAGGACACTTGTAACCTTTTGAAGTAACGCACAGTCATTTCATAGTGCGGGTTAGGAACTAGATTATTAAAAAAGACCACACTTTGCTTTTTCTCAAGTTCGAATGCAAATGACCTCTGGCACTAATCCTCGTGTCCTTGGGTGCTTAAATGACCTCTGGCATTAACCCTCATGTCCTTGGGTGCTTAAATGACCTCTGGCACTAACCCTCGTATCCTTGGGTGCTTTCACTAGTTTAATGTGAGGACCTTCTTCTTTAAACACTTGCCTTGGAAAGATGTTTCCCAATCACCAACCTCTTTTTGAAATATTTAAGTAGATACAGTTATCTTTTTAAATTTCATGTTAATTGTTTCTCGTTATAGTCTGTTTTCTTCTTCTTTTTTTCTTTTTTTTCTTTGTACAACGTGACTTGTGGGATCTTAGTTCCCTGATCAGGGATCAAACCCATTTACTCCGCAGTGGAAATGCAGAGTTCTAACTACTGGACTGCCGAGGAAGTCCCTATTTTCCTTTTCATTTAGATCAAATGATTTGAACATAGCCCTCTGTTATCTGAACAATGACAGGAGATATTTAGGGGTATTGGTCATAATCAGTGTTTCTTGTGTGTGTGATAGGATTCATCAGAATATTATTTTACCTCTGATGTTAAAAAATTCTCATTCTAAAATTAAACAAAAATACAAATTATTCATTTATATAAAAGCAAAAAATTATTTTTCAGTTTGTTTTTCATTGTTGTGAAATGAACATACATAACATTTATCACTTTAATCATCTTAAGATGTGCAATTAAGTGACATTAAATACATTACATTGTTGTGCAGCCATCACCACCAACCATCTCCACATCTCCATAACTTTTTTTATCCTCACAGTGAAACTCTGTATCCATTAAACATTAACTTCTTGTACCCTTCACCCTCCAACCTCTGACAAACACCATTCTGCTTTGTTTAAGTGTATCATACAATATTTATCCTTTTCTGATTGACTTATTTCACTTGTCATAACGTCTTCAAGGCTCATCCATGTTGAAACATATGTCAAAGTATCCTTTTTAAAGTTGACTAACATTCCATTGTATGTATCTGCCACATTAAAAAAATTTTGTTAATCCATCCATGGACAGTTGGATTGCTTTCTAAGTGTCCTTTAGGCTCTTGTGAGTAAGGATGTTATGGACGTGAGTGTAAACATAACCTGTTTCAGTCGCTGCATTCAGTCTTCTGGATGTATCACCAGAAGTGAAATTGTTGGATCATATGGTAATTCTGTGTTTAATTTTTGGAGGAATTGGCATATTGGAACTGTGTCGTGCCATCGGCTGCACCATTTCACATTCTCCCCAGCCGTGCTGAAGAGCCTTACTCTCTCTGTACTGCGTCTGCATCTGTTATTCTCTGTTTTCTTTGTGACAGCCATTGTGATGTTTGTTGAGTGGTATTTTGTGGGTTTGATTTGTATTTTCCCTGTGATTAATGATATTAAGTATCTTTGCGTGTGTGTTTTGCCATTTGTATCTCTTGGGAGAAATACCCATCTTTTAATTGGGTTGTTTCATTTGTTACTGTTTTGTAGTCCTTTATATATTCTGGATATTAATCCCTCATCAGATACATGATTTGGAAGTACTTTGCCTTTTCATTGCCTCCTTTCGGTGGCTCAGATGGTAAAGCCTCTGCCTGCAATGCGGGAGACCAAGGTGCGATCCCTGGGTTGGGAAGGTCTCCTGGAGAAGGAAATGGCAACCCACTCCAGTACTCTTGCCTGAAAAA
>SJYW01009341.1:240102-256194 GCA_006410735.1 Raphicerus campestris | reverse complement strand
TGTAAACATAACCTGTTTCAGTCGCTGCATTCAGTCTTCTGGATGTATCACCAGAAGTGAAATTGTTGGATCATATGGTAATTCTGTGTTTAATTTTTGGAGGAATTGGCATATTGGAACTGTGTCGTGCCATCGGCTGCACCATTTCACATTCTCCCCAGCCGTGCTGAAGAGCCTTACTCTCTCTGTACTGCGTCTGCATCTGTTATTCTCTGTTTTCTTTGTGACAGCCATTGTGATGTTTGTTGAGTGGTATTTTGTGGGTTTGATTTGTATTTTCCCCGTGATTAATGATATTAAGTATCTTTGCGTGTGTGTTTTGCCATTTGTATCTCTTGGGAGAAATACCCATCTTTTAATTGGGTTGTTTCATTTGTTACTGTTTTGTAGTCCTTTATATATTCTGGATATTAATCCCTCATCAGATACATGATTTGGAAGTACTTTGCCTTTTCATTGCCTCCTTTCGGTGGCTCAGATGGTAAAGCCTCTGCCTGCAATGCGGGAGACCAAGGTGCGATCCCTGGGTTGGGAAGGTCTCCTGGAGAAGGAAATGGCAACCCACTCCAGTACTCTTGCCTGAAAAACTCCATGGACAGAGGAGCCTGGTGGGCTGTACGGTCCATGGGGTCACAAAGAGTCGGACACGACTGAGCGACTTTACACTCAAGAGTGAAAGCACTTTCATGCACAAAAGCTTTTAATTTCGATAAAGTTCACTTTGTCTTTTTGTTGTTGTGGTTGCTGGTGATTTGGTCATATCCAAGAAATCCTTGCCCATTTCAGTGCCATGAAGCTTTCCCCATTTTCTTCTGAGAGTTTTATAAATTTCAGCTCTTGCATTTAGGTCTTTAATCCATTTTGAGGTGATTTTTGTATATGGTAAGGGTCCAACTTCATTTTTTGTACAGGGATATCCAATTTTTCCAACACCATTTGTTGAAAAGACTGTCGAACTTTCTCCCATTGAAGGATCTTGGCACTCTTGTTGAAGTCTGTGAACCATATGTATGCAAGGATTTATTTCTGGGCTTTGTTCTTTTGCACTGGTCTATATGTCTGTCTTTATGCCAGTTCCACACAGTTTTGATTTCTGTAGCTTTGTAGTTTGAAATCAAGAAATGTGAAATCTCCCAAGTTTTTTTCCCCCAAAGATTATTTTTGTTATTCAGAATTCCTTAAGATTCCATATGAATTTTAGGATGAATTTTTAATCTGTAAAAAACTGTTGGAATTTTGCTAGGGGTTATATTGAATCTGTAGATCACCCTATGTAGTATGAATGCTTCAATGTTATTAAGTCTTCCACATCTTTCCATTTGTGTGTCTTTTTTCATTTCAGCAGTGTTTTATAGTTTTCAGTGTAAAAGTCTTTTGCCTCCTTGGTTGAGTTTATTCCCAGGTATTTCATTCTTTATGCTACTGTGAATGGAATTGTCTTCTTAATTTTCTTTTCTGTTTCTTGTTAGTATATTAAAACACACACACACACACCTGATTTTTGTGTCTTGATTTTGTATCCTGCAACAAAGGATTTTGAATCCTTTGAATTCATTTGTTCTAATATTCTTTTTTGTTTGTGTACTTCTTAGAGTTTTCTACATAGAAGATTATGTTGTCTGTGGACAAGGATATTTTTACTTCTTCCTTTCTGGTGGCTCAGATGGTAAAGTGTCTGCNAATCCTTTGAATTCATTTGTTCTAATATTCTTTTTTGTTTGTGTACTTCTTAGAGTTTTCTACATAGAAGATTATGTTGTCTGTGGACAAGGATATTTTTACTTCTTCCTTTCTGGTGGCTCAGACAGTAAAGTGTCTGCCTACAATGTGGGAGACCCGGGTTCAATCCCTGGGTTGGGAAGATCCCCTGGAGAAGGAAATGGCAATCCACTCCAGTACTATTGCCTGGAAAATCCCATGGACAGAGGAGCCTGGCAGGCTGCAGTCCACGGGGTCACAAAGAGTCAGACACGACTGAGCGACTTTACTTTCCAGTTTGGATGTCTTTTCTTTTTCTTGTCTATTACTTTTAATATTAATAGATGGAGAAATGGTATTAGATGATTTAGAAATTTTTTTCTGAAGCTTCACTGTGGAAAGCATATCTTAAAAGTTTTTCATGGTATTCCATGAATTGGGGAATTTAAGTGATAGAGACAGTCTGCATTACACAGAAAATTTAACTTGCAGTTTCTAGATTTATAATAGGTGGGTTTTTGGTTTTTTTTTTTTTCTCCCTTTCTGAGAAAGTCTAATCACAGATACAGTTTTCTTCTAGCTCTTGACATTGTGCATGCTTTTTGTTTTTTCTGCTTGCTTTTGAAGGCAATTGTTAACATTCAGTTATGNTCAGAATTCCTTAAGATTCCATATGAATTTTAGGATGAATTTTTAATCTGTAAAAAACTGTTGGAATTTTGCTAGGCGTTATATTGAATCTGTAGATCACCCTATGTAGTATGAATGCTTCAATGTTATTAAGTCTTCCACATCTTTCCATTTGTGTGTCTTTTTTCATTTCAGCAGTGTTTTATAGTTTTCAGTGTAAAAGTCTTTTGCCTCCTTGGTTGAGTTTATTCCCAGGTATTTCATTCTTTATGCTACTGTGAATGGAATTGTCTTCTTAATTTTCTTTTCTGTTTCTTGTTAGTATATTAAAACACACACACACACACCTGATTTTTGTGTCTTGATTTTGTATCCTGCAACAAAGGATTTTGAATCCTTTGAATTCATTTGTTCTAATATTCTTTTTTGTTTGTGTACTTCTTAGAGTTTTCTACATAGAAGATTATGTTGTCTGTGGACAAGGATATTTTTACTTCTTCCTTTCTGGTGGCTCAGACAGTAAAGTGTCTGCCTACAATGTGGGAGACCCGGGTTCAATCCCTGGGTTGGGAAGATCCCCTGGAGAAGGAAATGGCAATCCACTCCAGTACTATTGCCTGGAAAATCCCATGGACAGAGGAGCCTGGCAGGCTGCAGTCCACGGGGTCACAAAGAGTCAGACACGACTGAGCGACTTTACTTTCCAGTTTGGATGTCTTTTCTTTTTCTTGTCTATTACTTTTAATATTAATAGATGGAGAAATGGTATTAGATGATTTAGAAATTTTTTTCTGAAGCTTCACTGTGGAAAGCATATCTTAAAAGTTTTTCATGGTATTCCATGAATTGGGGAATTTAAGTGATAGAGACAGTCTGCATTACACAGAAAATTTAACTCGCAGTTTCTAGATTTATAATAGGTGGGTTTTTGGTTTTTTTTTTTTTCTCCCTTTCTGAGAAAGTCTAATCACAGATACAGTTTTCTTCTAGCTCTTGACATTGTGCATGCTTTTTGTTTTTTCTGCTTGCTTTTGAAGGCAATTGTTAACATTCAGTTATGCTTTAGAGTTTTTGGGGTTTTGCTGCAGATATTTGTATAAGAGATGCCTGTAACTGACATTATAGATATATAAACGGTAAAAGTTGTAAGAACAGGTGATGAAAGTGTTAGTCACTTAGTTGTGTCTGATTCGTTGTGACCCCATGGACTGGAGCCACCAGGCTCCTCTGTCCATGGAATTCTCTAAGCAAGAATACTGGAGTGGGTTGCCATGCCCTTTTCTAGGAGATCTTCCCGACCCAGGGATCAAACCTAGGTCTCCACATTGCAGGCAGATTCTTTACCATCTGAGCCACCAGGGAAGTTTTTACAGGGAAGTACTCTGGAAATAGACTTTGATCATATAGGTCAGATCTAATGATAAGAGAACTGAAGCCTTGTGCAAGATTATATAGTTATTATCAGAGCCAAGACTAAATGATAGTCTTGGCTGATAAGAGTTATTATCAGCCAAAAATCTTTGCTGATTTTTCTCTCATTCTTTCTATCTAACTGCACTGTCGATTATTGCAGCAGCCTTTTAACCTGACTAAAATCCCATGGACATAGCATGGCAGGCTGCAGTCCATGGGTTTACAGAGTCAGACATGACAGAGCATCCATTCACACACCTCACCTGGACTTTAGACCTGCTCTTCAGTCTATTCTTGCTACTGGGTCCAAAGCATAATACTTCTAAAATATGATTGTGATTAGTCATATCAGTGTATCAGTTCTTTCAATTATTAACCATTCAGTTCAATTCAGTCACTCAGTCGTGTCCGACTTTTTGTGACCCCATGGACTGCAGCTCACCAGGCCTCCCTGTCCATCACCAACTCCCGGAGTCTACCCAAACTCATGTCCATTGAGTCAGTGATCCCATCCAACCATCTGATCCTCTGTCGTCCCATTCTCCTCCCGCCTTCAGTCTATCCTAGCATCAGGGTCTTTTCAAATGAGTCAGCTCTTTGCATCAGGTAGCCAAAGTATTGGAGTTTCAGCTTCAACATCAGTCCTTCCAGTGCATATTCAGGATTGATTTCCTTTAGGATGGACTAGTTGGATCTCCTTGCTGTTCAAGGGATCTCAAGAGTCTTCTCCAGCATCACAGTTCAAAAGCATCGATTCTTTGGCTTCCAACACTTCCATCCATATATGACTACTGGAAAAACCATAGCCTTGACTAGATGGACCTATGTTGGCAAAGTAATGTCTCTGCTTTTGAATATGCTATCTAGACTGGTCATAACTTTCTTCCAGGGAGCAAGCGTCTTTTAATTTCATGACTGCAATCAAAATCTGCAGTGATTTTGGAGCCCCCACAAATAAAGTCTCTCACTGTTTCCATTGTTTCCCCATGTATTTGCCATAAAGTGATGAGACTGGATGCCATGATCTTAATTTTTTGAATGCTGAGTTTTAAGTCAGCTTTTTCACTCTCTTCTTTCACTTTCATCAAGAGGCTCTTCAGTTCCTCTTTGCTTTTTGCCATAAGAGTGGTATCATCTGCATATCTGAGGTTATTGATATTTCTCCTGGCAATCTTAATTCCAATTTGTGTTTCATCTAGCCCGGCATTTCTCATGATATACTCTGCATATAAGTTAAAAATAAGCAGGGTGACAGTATACAGCCTTGACGGACTCCTTTCCTGATTTGGACCCAGTCTGTTTTTTCATGTCCCGTTCTGTTTCTTGACCTGCATGCAGATTTCTCAGGAGGCAGGTCAGGTGGTCTGGCATTCCCATCTCTTGAAGAATTTTCCAGTTTGTTGTAATCCACACAGTTAAAGGCTTTGACGTAGTCAGTAAAGCAGAAGTGGATGTTTTTCTAGAACTCTTGCTTTTTCGATGATCCAACGGACTGTCTGCTTTCAAAGTTTATGTTCCTAGGCACTATATTACACTACCTAAGTAAGGCATTCAAGATTCCTTGTGTTGTTGCTCTTAACCACTCCTGTTGTGTTCAGTTGACATTTTTAACTGTAAATTCCTTAAAGACAGTTATGTCCCAGACCAAGCTGTTGCCTAATACATAGTAGATATTTGGTAAATGTTGAATACATTTTAAGTCATGAGCTTATAAATGGTATAGGATAGTGAGACTAGCTGAATGTGGAAAGACATGAATATTACACCTCAAAGAAAAGACTCCTCTGACTGGCCATGCTCAGAAAAGGGCAGTCTTTGGGTTAAAGCAGAGTAGTGAGAGCTTAACGGATGAGGGAAATGAAGTCCAGAGAGATGATTAAAGATAGCAACTACTTGCTCTTGACTTAAATTAATTGTATCTTTAGATTGTAAGAACTTGAAAATGAATTTTCTAAATAACTTTTTATGTTTTCAGGTCTGGTGGGGTTCAGGAGAGAAGCACCTGATGATTTCAGACAGAAAAAGGTTGCCTACTTTTTAGAAAGGGAAAGAAGCAAGATTACAGAGTTTGATGTGGCCCTCAGGTGAGATTCTAGAGTAGATTATTTAAAAGAATTTCTTGTTTCCCGGGGAGGTGAAGTACTTAACAGTAAGAATTAGTCTTAATTCATTAAGAACAAACTAAAACAGTCTAACTTCTCTTTTGGGGGGGCAGCCTCCTGTCTTCAGTGAGTTGCATGAGGTATACAGATCACTCATCACATTCACAGCCGGCACAGAAACAGGAGGGGTAGTGTGATAGCTGGTATGGGTTAGGTTTTGCTGTAGCAATAATTTCCAAATCTCAGTGAGTGACAAGGAGTGGAGATTTATTTATTGCTTATATTGCATGTCTGTTCTCAGGTCAGCAGGGTTCTCTGCTTTGTGTTGTCCTCACAGAGGACCCTCTGGAGTTTCTGCCTTCTGGAATATTGATTTTACTTGTGGTACAAGAGACTGCACATGATGGATGGCACATCAGTCTTCAGAGGCTCCATCCATCATTTCAGCNTCAGGTGGTCTGGCATTCCCATCTCTTGAAGAATTTTCCAGTTTGTTGTAATCCACACAGTTAAAGGCTTTGACGTAGTCAATAAAGCAGAAGTGGATGTTTTTCTAGAACTCTTGCTTTTTCGATGATCCAACGGACTGTCTGCTTTCAAAGTTTATGTTCCTAGGCACTATATTACACTACCTAAGTAAGGCATTCAAGATTCCTTGTGTTGTTGCTCTTAACCACTCCTGTTGTGTTCAGTTGACATTTTTAACTGTAAATTCCTTAAAGACAGTTATGTCCCAGACCAAGCTGTTGCCTAATACATAGTAGATATTTGGTAAATGTTGAATACATTTTAAGTCATGAGCTTATAAATGGTATAGGATAGTGAGACTAGCTGAATGTGGAAAGACATGAATATTACACCTCAAAGAAAAGACTCCTCTGACTGGCCATGCTCAGAAAAGGGCAGTCTTTGGGTTAAAGCAGAGTAGTGAGAGCTTAACGGATGAGGGAAATGAAGTCCAGAGAGATGATTAAAGATAGCAACTACTTGCTCTTGACTTAAATTAATTGTATCTTTGGATTGTAAGAACTTGAAAATGAATTTTCTAAATAACTTTTTATGTTTTCAGGTCTGGTGGGGTTCAGGAGAGAAGCACCTGATGATTTCAGACAGAAAAAGGTTGCCTACTTTTTAGAAAGGGAAAGAAGCAAGATTACAGAGTTTGATGTGGCCCTCAGGTGAGATTCTAGAGTAGATTATTTAAAAGAATTTCTTGTTTCCCGGGGAGGTGAAGTACTTAACAGTAAGAATTAGTCTTAATTCATTAAGAACAAACTAAAACAGTCTAACTTCTCTTTTGGGGGGGCAGCCTCCTGTCTTCAGTGAGTTGCATGAGGTATACAGATCACTCATCACATTCACAGCCGGCACAGAAACAGGAGGGGTAGTGTGATAGCTGGTATGGGTTAGGTTTTGCTGTAGCAATAATTTCCAAATCTCAGTGAGTGACAAGGAGTAGAGATTTATTTATTGCTTATATTGCATGTCTGTTCTCAGGTCAGCAGGGTTCTCTGCTTTGTGTTGTCCTCACAGAGGACCCTCTGGAGTTTCTGCCTTCTGGAATATTGATTTTACTTGTGGTACAAGAGACTGCACATGATGGATGGCACATCAGTCTTCAGAGGCTCCATCCATCATTTCAGCTCATAGTTAACTGATCAAGCAGGTTCTGTGACCACACCTAGCTGGGGTGTTTGTGGGATAGGAAAGCATAATCCTTCCATAATTTGGAAGGAGGAGATCCAGAGTGTCACTGTACATCAGTGTTGACTCTGAGATAGTGAGGACTTTGGATGACAGGTTAAAGGACCCAAGAGGATTGAGCTCGATAGACTGTTGTGATCCGCTGAATCTGACAAAGGGAAAATGAACAGAAAGGAGTGGAAGATCCTGTCCTTTGTTCCCAAAACTAACCCTTGGTGATAAAGGCTGAGGGGTGCAGCTTGCTAGCTTCATCAGCCCATGCAACGCAAAGAAGTGTCTGGTTGGTGCACAGAGACCGCACGGGGGCCTCGACTCTGGCTTACTCCAGGCCTGAGATTACCACCTTTCTGGCTATAGGTGCAGTCTTAGGTGGGAGGCACACTTGAAATTGTGTGATGTGGATGACCGAGGCAAATAGGAATGTGTAGCTGGGAAACTAACCTGGGCAGGGACGTGGGAGGCATCATGTCTGCCTCAGATATTTGGAGGCCTGCCATCAGGAAGCAAGAGTGGACTTTCACCGTATGTCACACTAGTGGCTGATGGATGAAAGCTACAGGAAGTGACTTAAGCTCAGTGAAAGCAAGCTGCCAGTTTAGAGGTGGTGTAGTATACTCTTTCCTTGAAGTATCAAGCATTGAGTTGATTCCTGTGAAAGTCTATGACTTTGAATGACAGAAGAAGGCCTGTTACATGTTAACTTTCAGAAACAAGTATTTAAACATTTATGTGATGATTTCTAACTTCACTGGTGAAAAAAGTGAGATGTAATGAATTAGTGGTTTAATAAAACATTTCTGTCTTATACCTATTAGGTACTAGAATTCTGCTAGTAACTTTATGATTTTTCTTTTCTAAATCTTACTTTAATCTCATTTTATACATGAGGAGATTAATTCAGAGATGGTATATGGCTTGCCCGAGGTTTATTCTGATTACCTGAAATAAGTAGGTTTTAACCAAGGTCTCTTCGAGTCCAGAAACCGCTCCTTCTGCTTTCTCACTGTAGTAGCGAGCTGTGTTGCCTGCCTGCTGTGTTTTGCCTCCTGGGGACAGCACCCTCTTATTTTGGGGCTCTGTCTGTCCATCTCGGTCCCTTACCACATGGTTCCGTTGGGACTTCCCAGAGTCCTCACTGCTTGGTCTATTGCCTGCCTCACTTTACGTGGGCCGGTCAGAATTCCCTGGATGCTTTAAGGTGAAACCAGGAAGGAGACTCATCCCTCTGTGGATATGGGTGTGGTCGGATAGAGTCTGTAAGAGCTGTCTGTTTGCCACTCCTTGAAGGAAGCGGTCTGCTTTGACAGGGTGACGCTGCTTGTAAGTGCCTGGTTCCAGTGGCTCCTGCGCTCAGCTGCACTCCTCCCATTGCTGCGATTCAGTTACTCTGCCCTTCTCCTAAGTGAGGCTGCCGCCCCCATCCTGCTCCAGTATTTCCCTTAATTCCTTTTTTTTGGCAGAAGCTTGAAGTGATGGGTTTTGAATGGTACCGGTTGTTTTTGAGAGAGGAGATATGGGCTGGGCAAACCCCCTGACAGGGAAGAAATGAATCCCTAAAGAAGACAGTCGCCTCACTGGCTGGGAAAGGCACAGTTTCTGTGTGTATGTGTTTGTACTGAGGAAAGATGGGACGTCAACTCTGGTGGCTTTTCAGAATCCATTTTTTAAAAACTGCTGGATCTGTTGTACCGAATTGGCCTGTGGTGTGTACCAGTATCTTAGGACGAGGCAGAGTAGCGTTTGGAGCTCTGGCCCCTTCTTCCTGCCCCCTTTCTGTCTCCTTTTAGTTACTGTCTGATGCGCCCTCATGTGATAGAGACTTTTCCCCCCTCCTCTCCTACATGAGGGCTTCCCTGAGACTCAGCTGGTGAAGAATCTGTCTGCAGTGCGGGAGACCTGGGTTTGATCCCTGGGTTGGGAAGATCCCCTGGAGAAGAGCAAGGCTACCCACTCCAGTATTCTGGCCTAGAGAATCCCATGGACAGTATAGTCCATGGGGTCGGAAAGAGCTGGACACAGCAGAGTGCCTTTCACTTCACGTTGTCTCCTGTGTGGGTCTGTAGAGACGAGAGGCAGGACAGCTGCTCTGGGGGTAGTTGGAGGAGAGGACGAGGAAGATAGGCGCGTGGCTGACGGTCATTGAGTTACTGCAGGGCGCAGAGTACTTTTTATGAGTTTAAGGTAAGCAGCGTTATTCTTATTAAAGTTAGGGAGGTTCAGACCCAGAGAAGTTAAGTGACTTTATTCAAGGTAACAGGTCTAATTCTAAACATCATTTCATGTAACTGCTGGAGAGTGGGCAATAGTTCACGTGTGTCAAAGATCAGAATTAGCTGCATCTGACATCATCTAATGAAAGAGGCAGGACAAAGGTTCAGAGAAGAAACCAAAGAAGAGAGTGATTCAGTGAAGGACTAAAAGTAGAAGAAACACAGAAACGATGATAGGTCACTAGTGATAGCCAAGTGAACTGTATCGTAGTCCCAGTGCCCAGAAGTGCATCGGTCACACTGAATAGAGCTGCGTCAGGCAGCCCAACTTATAGCACTTCCATCTCTGCCTTTAAAAATGAGTCTCAAAAGACAAGGGTGTTTTGGTCTACTTCTCAGTTAATAGAAACAAATTATTTTTCCTTTTTGCAAGAAAAATAAGAATACACGTGTGGAGCACCTGAAGGGTGATACGACCTTGGTGCTGTAAGCTGAGAAACAGCCGTGTGTAAGGGAAAGAGTGCGTGTCCCGTCCCATCTCTCTTAAGCAGTTCATGCTGATCAGCAGTCAGCCATGAAAGAAACTAGGGTTAAGTTCTAAAAGTTGCATTACCTCAGTATTTAAACAAGAAAAACAACACACAGTGGNGTAAGCTGAGAAACAGCCGTGTGTAAGGGAAAGAGTGTGTGTCCCGTCCCATCTCTCTTAAGCAGTTCATGCTGATCAGCAGTCAGCCATGAAAGAAACTAGCGTTAAGTTCTAAAAGTTACATTACCTCAGTATTTAAACAAGAAAAACAACACACAGTGGTTTCCGGGGCTTAGCATATATTTTGGGGGAGTTGTCTGCTGACAGTACTTTTCATACCGCTCCTAGGGTCCTGCTGCAGGGGTTTGTGATAGGAGTGGTGACCTGGGGGACCTCTGGGCCTGCATTCTTCTTCACTAGAGCTGAGCCGTTTGGATCACCGTGTCATTCTCGTGAATGTGCATACACACTTTTGAGGAGGTTATCTGAAATAGTAGTGTTGATCAAAGTGTGCTGTGAGTTTCAAACTGTACTTTTGAATCAAGACATCAGTGGGGGTGACTCATTATCTAGGTATTCTTATGTGTCTTTTTGGAATTTTCAGTGTCTTTGTCAATAATTCTGTTGGGATCTGATGTTAATGACTCTTGAGACCTATGTCTGTAGAATTATTTGCAGATGATGATTACAGATGATGAGTTTTAGATTTTCTTCAGAAGCTGCCGTATTTTATGTGATACACAAATAGTGAAAGTGACAGGTTTTGGTGCAGGTTGACAAGGATGTGTCTTTGACATTGTGCTAGTAATACAGATGTGATGATAATACTGTGAATCAGATTTCATAATAGCAGTGTAGAGGTTATGGCTCCTCAAGCTTTGATTTTTACTAAGTGGTTCTGTGGAAAGGCAGCCGAAGTTCACTGTCTAGAAGCTGATACAACTGAACTTGAATTTTATGACAGCCCCCAAATCAAGCTGACATTGGAGGACCTTTGGTTTTTTGAATTATCATATATGTACAAACGTCTCACCAATACAGGAGATCCTAAAAGGGAATAGCTGACAGGCATCCAAGGCTCCCCGGAATGTGTGGAGAGCTCTGCAGCCCGGCCAGAGAAGCTGCTGGGGCCAGTGCAGCCTCGCCCCAGTCTGCCCTCCCTAGGCTTGCCCATTGCAGTTGGTCTTCTGTGCTGAAGCGAAGCAGGATGATCTGTCTTCAAAAATACTTTTAAATCAGATTGAGATTTTCAGACACACAGGATAAAATAAAACTCAGTAGAAACCTACTCACCTGTTACCAGGAATAAACAGATCTTAATACTTTGCCGTATTTGTGTTGTCTCTTAAAAAGGAATAAAATAGTTACATACACAGCTAGAGCCTCATGCCCATCCTCTCCAGCCTTGAAAGTTGCCTCGCATCATTCAGGTTTCTGCACTCACCCTGTGTTGATATGCCCGTCAGTAGTACTGTCAACAGTACGTACTGTCATTTGTGTGTTTTCTAAACTTGGAAATGATATGTCTTTTGCAACATTGTTTTTAAACTTTATTCATCATGAGACATTTGTTATAATTGCTCTATATCTTATACAGATAAACGCAGTTTATTCCCCTAACACACTGCACTTAGTCAGTTTCTAGTGTTGAGCAATTACAAATAGTGCTGCCGTTGATATCCTGTCGTGTCTCTGTGTACATGCACATGTCTCCTGAGGTTGACATGTGGAAGCAGCCTCTCTGGGTCATTCACTTTTATGATGTAACTTTATTTTTCTCCAAAGTGGTTGTGCCAGCTGTATTGCCTCTACTCTCAAACTTGTTGGTAATTGTTTTCATTTGATTTCAGCATTTACAATCTGATAGGTATGAAGTAGTGTCTAGTTTTAATTTGTATTTCCAAGATTATACTGAGATAGAATATATTTCCATGTATTGTGACCAGTCGGAGCTTTTCGGGTGAGTTGCCTGTTTGTTTTTCTTCTCCTTACAGTGCAGTTTTGAGACAGTTTGTGTGTGTGTGTGTGTGAACATGCTATGTTTTTTGTTGTTGTTGGTTTTGTTGTATACATCTCAGTATGTTACAAGTCTTTTCACTTTATTTATGAACATTTTAAATTGTAGTATAATCAGACTTCCCAGTCTTTTGGGGTTTTTTCCTTCCTTGTGTGAGAAGCAGTCAAGCTCTTAAAAATATCTTGTTTGTTCTAAAAATTTGCAGTTTCTTTACCTACTTAGTTTTTTGACCCATCTGGAATTTTATTTTTGTATATGCTGAGAAGTTCACATTTTTCTTCAAAATGGACACTTCCTTACCCTTTGATTTCTCTTTTTTTCAGTGTACATTATAAATTTCAAATTGCTGTGGAAACTCGAATTTAATGATTATTCTATTGAAGTTATGAATTTAATTTAGAAAATTGACATTGCACAATACTGAGTCTGGAAAAAAACAGATGATCATTGTGCAGTGGCCCTTTTGGATCTCATGCCTGTTGCCTGCCCATGCATTTACTCACAGTTGCCATCAGACAATAATGGCTTCTCCTCCTCTTCTTAAAATCCTCTAATCTCCCTTACTGGCAGAGAAATGCTATCTTTGAATCATTTGAGGGAAAGGGATTCTGGGAAATGTAGTTCCAGACTTCCACCTGTGAGGCAGAGGAAACTATAGAAGTGAGTATCAGTGATGCAGATTTTTACAGTAGACACGCCACGTTGATGCATATCTATTCTTATTTTCCTCCTCCTTTTAATGAATAGGGTGCTTTCTAGATTGTCATGTACATTTTTCTCCCAGCTGATATAGTTTGGAAGTTTTTTCCAGAGGAATGTACATATATAATTTTGCTAGGTATTGTCAGTTGCCTTCCACAGAGGATATATTAATTTATATTTCTACCTGTAGTGTGTTGCTGTCTATTTTTCCACCCTGCCCTCTTTATTATAAATGACTTTTTACCTGTATGTGGTCATCTTGTTTAAAGTCCGAGTCATTCTGGCAGAAGTGATACCTGACACGCGCATGCACACACACTCAGTTCTCTTGCTTCTCAAGATTGGATGAGTCGCGCTCTCGGTATGACTATATAATGTATTTCATTAATTTAGTACTTAAGCTTTTTTTTTTTCTGCCCCCTTTTAGGCCTGGGCTTTCTTGGTTTTCAGTATGTATCTTTCTGTCATAAGTACATGGTGTGTGTGCTTGTCTCCTTTACTCAACTGTAACTCCTTCAGAACAATACTATGTTCTTCGTTACCAGTGCTTAGCACATAGTCANTGTGTGTGTGTGTGTGTGAACATGCTATGTTTTTTGTTGTTGTTGGTTTTGTTGTATACATCTCAGTATGTTACAAGTCT
The DNA here is from genome assembly GCA_006410735.1 of Raphicerus campestris. Taxonomy (NCBI): domain Eukaryota; kingdom Metazoa; phylum Chordata; class Mammalia; order Artiodactyla; family Bovidae; genus Raphicerus; species Raphicerus campestris. The sequence continues at coordinate 242,546 of SJYW01009341.1, read as the reverse complement.
TTTCACTTTATTTATGAACATTTTAAATTGTAGTATAATCAGACTTCCCAGTCTTTTGGGGTTTTTTCCTTCCTTGTGTGAGAAGCAGTCAAGCTCTTAAAAATATCTTGTTTGTTCTAAAAATTTGCAGTTTCTTTACCTACTTAGTTTTTTGACCCATCTGGAATTTTATTTTTGTATATGCTGAGAAGTTCACATTTTTCTTCAAAATGGACACTTCCTTACCCTTTGATTTCTCTTTTTTTCAGTGTACATTATAAATTTCAAATTGCTGTGGAAACTCGAATTTAATGATTATTCTATTGAAGTTATGAATTTAATTTAGAAAATTGACATTGCACAATACTGAGTCTGGAAAAAAACAGATGATCATTGTGCAGTGGCCCTTTTGGATCTCATGCCTGTTGCCTGCCCATGCATTTACTCACAGTTGCCATCAGACAATAATGGCTTCTCCTCCTCTTCTTAAAATCCTCTAATCTCCCTTACTGGCAGAGAAATGCTATCTTTGAATCATTTGAGGGAAAGGGATTCTGGGAAATGTAGTTCCAGACTTCCACCTGTGAGGCAGAGGAAACTATAGAAGTGAGTATCAGTGATGCAGATTTTTACAGTAGACACGCCACGTTGATGCATATCTATTCTTATTTTCCTCCTCCTTTTAATGAATAGGGTGCTTTCTAGATTGTCATGTACATTTTTCTCCCAGCTGATATAGTTTGGAAGTTTTTTCCAGAGGAATGTACATATATAATTTTGCTAGGTATTGTCAGTTGCCTTCCACAGAGGATATATTAATTTATATTTCTACCTGTAGTGTGTTGCTGTCTATTTTTCCACCCTGCCCTCTTTATTATAAATGACTTTTTACCTGTATGTGGTCATCTTGTTTAAAGTCCGAGTCATTCTGGCAGAAGTGATACCTGACACGCGCATGCACACACACTCAGTTCTCTTGCTTCTCAAGATTGGATGAGTCGCGCTCTCGGTATGACTATATAATGTATTTCATTAATTTAGTACTTAAGCTTTTTTTTTTTCTGCCCCCTTTTAGGCCTGGGCTTTCTTGGTTTTCAGTATGTATCTTTCTGTCATAAGTACATGGTGTGTGTGCTTGTCTCCTTTACTCAACTGTAACTCCTTCAGAACAATACTATGTTCTTCGTTACCAGTGCTTAGCACATAGTCACAGCTCAGTAACTGTTGGAATGAGTGAGTGATGCATGATTTTAAACAGAGGGAATATGCAGCTTTATAACCTTTTCATTTAAATAAATACATTGCACTACATGCTGTATATATCATGGCGGCTCTGTTTATTTCATGAAAATGTTTTGTCAAGAACACATTAATTATGAGACCTTTATATTTAATATGGGTTGACACTCAGCTTCATCTCATTTTAGTGTCACACTTCACCTAGTTGCTATGTAATCTTCCTAATTATGACTTAATGGTTGCATCATATAGCATCAAGTTGATTTATCCTTCTGCCCGTTAGATATCTAAGTAATCTGAATTATTCTTCAGAGGACAGATTGCATTTCCAGTATTGAACAAAATATTGTTCTAAATAATTCTTACCATTGGTATGCATCTGATTCATCTGTGAAGCTTTTAAAATTTAATTTTATCAGGCAGTTGTATGGTTCATCATTTTAAAGGCTAGAAAGAATATAATATAACTGGACATGGAACAACAGACTGGTTCCAAATAGGAAAAGGAATACGTCAAGGCTATATATTGTCACCCTGCTTATTCAACTTATATGCAGAACACATCATGAGAAACGCTGGGGTGGAAGAAACACAAGCTGGAATCAAGATTGCTGGGAGAAATATCAATAACCTCAGATATGCAGATGACACCACCCTTATGGCAGAAAGTGAAGAGGAACTGAAAAGCCTCTTGATGAAAGTGAAAGAGGAGAGTGAAAAAGTTGGCTTAAAGCTCAACATTCAGAAAACTAAGATCATGGCATCTGGTCCCATCACTTCATGGGAAATAGATGGGGAAACAGTGGAAACAGTGTCAGACCTTCCTTTTTGGGCTCCAAAATCACTGCAGATGGTGACTGCAGTCATGAAATTAAAAGACGCTTACTCCTTGGAAGGAAAGTTATGACCAACCTAGATATCATATTCAAAAGCAGAAACATTACTTTGCCAACAAAGGTCCATCTAGTCAAGGCTATGGTTTTTCCTGTGGTCATGTATGGATGTGAGAGTTGGACTGTGAAGAAGACTGAGCGCCAAAGAATTGATGCTTTTGAACTGTGGTGTTGGAGAAGGCTCTTGAGAGTCCCTTGGACTGCAAAGAGATCCAACCAGTCCATTCTAAAGGAGATCAGTCCTGGGTGTTCTTAGGAAGGAATGATGCTAAAGCTGAAACTCCAGTACTTTGGCCACCTCATGTGAAGAGTTGACTCATTGGAAAAGAGTCT
>SJYW01009341.1:219537-239786 GCA_006410735.1 Raphicerus campestris | reverse complement strand
GGTCCCATCACTTCATGGGAAATAGATGGGGAAACAGTGGAAACAGTGTCAGACCTTCCTTTTTGGGCTCCAAAATCACTGGAGATGGTGACTGCAGTCATGAAATTAAAAGACGCTTACTCCTTGGAAGGAAAGTTATGACCAACCTAGATATCATATTCAAAAGCAGAAACATTACTTTGCCAACTAAGGTCCATCTAGTCAAGGCTATGGTTTTTCCTGTGGTCATGTATGGATGTGAGAGTTGGACTGTGAAGAAGACTGAGCGCCAAAGAATTGATGCTTTTGAACTGTGGTGTTGGAGAAGGCTCTTGAGAGTCCCTTGGACTGCAAAGAGATCCAACCAGTCCATTCTAAAGGAGATCAGTCCTGGGTGTTCTTAGGAAGGAATGATGCTAAAGCTGAAACTCCAGTACTTTGGCCACCTCATGTGAAGAGTTGACTCATTGGAAAAGAGTCTGATGCTAGGAGGGATTTGGGGCAGGAGGAGAAGTGGACGACAGAGGATGAGATGGCTGGATGGCATCACTGACTCGATGGACGTGAGTCTGAGTGAACTGTAGGAGTTGGTGATGGACAGGGAGGCCTGGCGTGCTGCGATTCATGGTATTCAAAGAGTCAGACACGACTGAGCGACTGAACTGAACTGAATGTAAAAATATTTTCTTGTTCAATCTACTCACCCCTAAGTTGTCTAGTTCCTCTTACTATAGCCAACCAATATTACTTTCTTGTTTGTTCCTAGAGATTTTATTGTATGAACAAATACCTGTGACTGCTGCCTTTTCCATGGTAGATAGTGTATCACACACTGGGGTGCATCTTACCTCCTCTCTTTGCCTCCAGGATTTTGAGTTCATTCCCTATCAATACTTAAAGAGTTCTATTATCAATACTCATGGCTGCTTAGTATTTTCTTGTTGCATGCATGCATGCTAAGTCGCTTCAGTAGTGTCCGACTGTTTGCGACTCTATGGATTGTAGCCTGCCAAGCTCCTCTGTCTGTGGGATTCTCCAGTCCAGAATACTGGAGTGGGTAATGATTGCCTTCTCCCAGGGATCTTCCCAACCCAGTGATCAAACTCAGGTCTCCAGCATTGCAGGTGAATTCTTTACTATCTGGGCCACCAGGGAAGCCCAGTTTTCTTATTACATATACCCAGTTTCCTGTTGATATCTAGGTTGTTCTTTTGCTAATGTAAACAAGGCTGCAGTGAATACCCGCCTGTCACAGTGCAGTTCTGAAGATGTCACTGGTTAAAAGAGTTTGGTCAGAGCAGGACTGCCCTCAGGCTTCCCAGGTGGTGCAGTGGTAGATAATCCACCTGCTACTGCAGGAGACAAGGAGACGTGAGTTCAGTCCCTGGGTTGTGAAGATCTCCTAGAGAAGGAAATGGCAATCACCTCCAGTATTTTTGTCTGGGAAAGTCCCATGGACAGAAGAGCCTGGCGGGCTGCAGTCCATAGGGCTGCAAAGAGCCAGACATGACCTACAAGACCTTCTGGAGCTAACACCAAAAAAGATGTCCTTTTCATCATAGGGGTGTTTGTGCTAAGTCACTTCACTTGTGTCCAACTCTGGAGTGGGTTGCCTTGCCTTCCAGGGGATCTTTCCGACCCAGGGATAGAACCCTCATCTCTTATGTCTCCTGCATTGGCAATCAGTTTACCACTAGCACCACCTGGGAAGCTCCATCATAGGGGACTGGAATGCAAAAGTAGGAAGTCAAGACACACCTAGAGTAACAGGCAAGTTTGACCTTGGAGTAAAAATGAAGCAAAGCAAAGGCTAACAGAGTTTTGTCAAGGGTACACACTGATCATAGCAAACACGCTCTTCCAACAACACAAGAGATGACTCTACACATGGACATCAGCAGATGGTCAATAGCAAAATCAGATTGATTGTATTCTTTGCAGCCAAAGATGGAAAAGCTCTATACCGTCAGTAGAAACAAGACCTGGAGCTGACTGTGGCTCAGATCATGAGCTCCTTATTGCAAAATTCAGAATTAAATTGAATAAAGTAGGGAAAAACCATTAGGCTATTCAGGTATGACCTAATCAAATCAAATCGCTTGTGATTGATTATACAGTGGATGTGGCATATAGATTCAAGGGATTAGCTTTGGTAGACACAGAACCTGAAGAACTATGGATGGGAGCTTGTAATACTGTACAGGAAGCAGTGACCAAAATCATCCACAGGAAAAAGAAATGCAAGAAGGCAGTGTGGTTGTCTGAGGAGGCCTTACAAATGGCTGAGGAAAGAAGAGAAGCGAAAGGCAAGGAAGAGACGGAAAGATTATACCCAACTGAATGCAGAGTTTCAGAGAATAGCAAAGAGAGATAAGACCTTCAATGAACAATGCAAAAAAATAGAAGAAAACAAAATGGGAAAGAGTAGAAATGTTTTCAAGAAAATTGGAGATATCAAGGGAACGTTTCATGCAAGGATGGGCACAATAAAGAATAGAAACCGTAAAGATCTAATAGAAGCAGACGATAGTAAGACGAGGTGGCAAGAATACACGGAAGAACTGTACAAGAAAGACCTTCATGACCTGAGATACCCACGATGGATGGCCACTCATCTAGAGCCAGACATCCTGGAATGCGAAGTCAAGTGGGCCTTAGGAAGCATCACTACAAACAAAACTAGCGGAGGTGATGGAATTCCAGCTGAGCTATTTCCAGTCCTAAAAGATGGTGCGGTGAAAGTGCTGCACTCAATATGCAAGCAAATTTGGAAATCTCAGCAGTGGTCACAGGACTGGAAAAGGTCAGTTTCCATTCCAGTCTCAAAGAAAGGCAATGCCAAAGAATGTTCAGCACAATTGTACTCATCTCACATGCTAGCAGAATGTGGTCCATTGGAGAAGGGAATGGCAAGCCACTTCAGTATTCTTGCCTTGAGAACCCCATGAACAGTATGAAANACCCTTAATCCTTAGTTCTGAAAACTTTTTAAATATGTTCATAGATTTTCTATGTAGACAGTCAAGTTTGTCTGCTAATACGGACAGTTTTATTCATTTCTTTCCGAACTGTTTGCCCTTTATTTCTTCTTATAGTCCTGTCACAGTGGCTAGGAGTTCTTTTTGATAAATCGAATAGGAGTGGTGAGGGCAGGCATCCCTGAGCTTGCTTCCCCTCTCAAAGATAAATCAGTCAGTAGTTCCCCAGTACTTTTATATTTCTACAGATGTGTACAGCTCAGTATAGTGATCACTTAGCAATGGAGTCCTATTTTATTTTTCAGTTGGTTTCCACTTTTCCTGATACCTTTCATTGACTAGTATCTCATGATTCCTAATGCATTATATGTATGTACGTCTCTCTGTCTTGCACACACATACACACACACACACTCACAGAGAAGTTTGAACCACCAAAAATACCTGCTGCACTGCTGTGTGGTTCACTTCTTACTTATCTCTTGCCCTTACTAGAAGATGAGCATTTTTGAGGGGCTTAAGAAACAGTGCCTCCCCTCAAGGCACTTAAGTTGTGAATAATTGGTTAGCCCATATGAAATTGCCAGTATTCATTTTTAACCTGTAAAATCTTGCATCTGCTTGAGACAAAAACAGAAGAAAAAAAAAAAAGGAATTTCTCTCCTGTTGACAAGATTCAGTTATCAGTATGAGAAATAAATGTCCATACACAGCAAATTGCTCATGGCTGTTGTATGCAGAGCCAAAGAGCTGGGTAGACTCATGTGAGTGGGGTGTGGCCTCGCCCTAGAGGAGCTGCTGTGTTGTGAGGGTGGGGGAGTGAAACTGTGGTTCCTGGGTCCTTATGAGGCCTCTGTGTGAGTCCATTCATGATTCCAGCATCATGCTTCTGTGTCTTGGATCGTAAGACACTTCGGCAGTGACTTCTCCAAATCAGTTAGTGCAAAGTGTGATATACTCCACTATGTGAGAATTTTATGTGCAGAGATGCTCTCCATACATTTTTCAGTTTGTTATAACTGGATTGTTGCAGTCACTTAGCGTCCTGTGAGCTGAGTCCATAGGGTAGTGAATTAAGAGTGCTGCGCATTGCCTGTTTGGACAGAACTTGATATTTTGGAGGAGGAGGAGGCTGCTGAGGGAATTATAATATGAAAAATAAAGCTATGTTGCATCTCCTTGCTCTAGTTTTTTTGTGTGCTGTTAAAATAAATGTAGAGGGAGACAATATTTTCTTATTTTATGTATATTTGTGGGTTTCACAGGTAGCTCTAGTGGTAAAGAACCTGCTTGCCAATGCAGGAGACAGACGTAAGAGACGTGGGTTCGATCCCTGGGTTGGGAAGATCCCCTGGAAGAAGAAATGGCAATCCACTCCAGTATTCTTTCCTAGAGAATCCCATGGACACAGGAACCTGCCGTGCTGTGGTCCATAGGGTCGCAAAGAGTCGGACACAACTGAGGCGACTTAACACAGAACACACATGTGTATTTGTATACGATTTAGACTCTCAAGCTGGCCTTTTGCTGAGCCTCCTTTCACAAGTCTTGGAAAAGAAATGTGTAAATTTCATGAAGCCAGAAACAATTTCTCCTTGTACTTAGTACATGTAAAGTTATTAACAAGTGATTATTTGGATGAGTATGATGATAGGAAGCTAGCTGGATTTAGAGTAAAAAAAATGTAATTTTTACATTAGATATATAAATATTAGTACAAATGAAAGTTATTGCAATTACTTGTTGCTTGATAAGCATCAAAAGATTCCCATAGTTTTTGAGGCAATTAAATTGTATTTGTAAATGCTATAGTAACAGAAGGTTATTAATTTTTTTAAAGGTTATTAATATTAATCACAGATTCACTTATAATACTGTTTTGAACTTGACTGTTAACACAAAAGGATTAAAACATAACTGTTAAAACCTGTAAAGCACCATCTTTCATTTGAAATTCTTGTTTAAAATTCGAGATTCAGGGAAGACTACCTTTGAATTGGTAATAATACAATAGATAGTAGTACTCAGGAAACGTACTTCCTTTTGTGTTTGCTGCCACCAAATGGCAAGTTAATAATACTGTCTGTTGCATTAATATAATATGGTTGTTTGGTTGCTAAGTCGTGTCCTACTCTTTGCAACCCCATGGACTGCAGCACACCAGCCTTCCCTGTCCTTCACTGTCTCCCAGAGTTTGCTCAAATTCATGTCCACTGAATTGGTAATACTATCTAAACATCTCATCCTCTGCCACCCTCTTCTCCTTTTGCCTCAGTCTTTCCCAGCATCAGGGTCTGTTCCAGTGAGTCATCTGTTTGCATCAGGTGACCAAAATAGTGGAGCTTCAGCTTCAGCACCAGTACTTCTAATGAATTTACAGGGTTGATTTCCTTTAGGATTGATTGGTTTGATCTCCTTGCAGTCCAGGGGACTCTCAAGAGTCTTCTCCAGCACAGTAGTAAAAGTACTGCTTCTTGAATATTTTTTGACAATTAATTTGTTCATAAAGATTTTTGGCAAGAAGAGACATAACAAATTTTGATATCTTTAGAACTGTAGCTAAAACATTTTTCTGCCAGGTGGATGGTTTCTGTCTCCTTCTAACATAACATACTAGAAAGGCATATTAGAACATGAGCAGTAATCACTATGACAACAATGATAAACACGGATGATTCAGACTAATAATAAATATGGTTGACAGAATACTTATATACAGAGAATTTAATTCCAACATTTGGTCTTTCTAAGTCATTACATATGAGAACTATGAGTCCAGAATATTTTAGGCCTAATTTTAATCATTTGAAAACAGACTGTTTCACTGTCAATAGCTGGTGCGACATGAGCCTGGAGACGACTGTATGTGAGGGAAAGAAGAGGAGTGGCCCGAATGCTCAGTCTTAGGGAATTAGTTAGATACAGCGAGGTGTTACTTTTGAATGTAATATTATATAGTTATTCGAGGTGTTGTAGACGAATATTCAGGAACACGGGTAATGTTCACATTGTTAAGTGGAAGAAGATGGAGTCCATAGACTGTACATTATCACAGATTTTTTAGTACATATATATATATAGAAAATAATTATCAGTATTTATCCTTGTTAATATTACTGTTATTTCTTAAGTTTATATATATCTAAAATGAACATATTTTTAATATTCAGACAGTATGTAGTTTGAATATTTTATACCTTATAGGCAGTTTCTTAGATTAAGATATCCCCATGAAATTATTTGAGAAATGTTAAGTACATTGGATAGGTTTTAGTTTTTTTAATTAATGAGACTNATATCTAAAATGAACATATTTTTAATATTCAGACAGTATGTAGTTTGAATATTTTATACCTTATAGGCAGTTTCTTAGATTAAGATATCCCCATGAAATTATTTGAGAAATGTTAAGTACATTGGATAGGTTTTAGTTTTTTTAATTAATGAGACTATCCTGTTGCTGGGATCCTTATAATCTAACCCCACATTTTGAGTCTCTTCAGAGAATCCAGCAAGAAATGATTCATATGTAAAGAACACTTTTAAAAAACTGTCTCATTATACTGATTAATAATTTTCTTTCACTTTTATTAAAAATAATTTTCTTTCTTGATAGAAGGGTAAAATTCTAAGTTCTGAACTACTAAGATTTTTGAATATTATCTAACAGTTCAAAGTATTAGTTACTTTATAATGTAGCCCTTCATTTCTGGAGTCAGCGTATCCTTGCTTTTGATGTTTNTTAAAAATAATTTTCTTTCTTAATAGAAGGGTAAAACTAAGTTCTGAACTACTAAGATTTTTGAATATTATCTAACAGTTCAAACTATTAGTTACTTTATAATGTAGCCCTTCATTTCTGGAGTCAGCGTATCCTTGCTTTTGATGTTTGTTTTCTGCTACAGGCTGATACCGGGATTGAAACAAGGCCACAGCTGCTCCCACCAGGGGAAGTAGTGTGCGTTCCTGCTGTGGCCGGCGCTTCTCTACTGGTCTCTCTGCAGTCACAGAGGCAGCGCTTGTTGCTCTGTTGCTGTTTATACCGCCTAAGTGTCGTCCTGTGTTGTAGGCATTTTGTTTATAAGTGTGGTGATCCCTGTATTTGTGGAAAACTTTAGGATAGCAAACAGATTTTCAGTGCAGGGGCTTAGGAATCTCACAAGCTCCCGCTGTTGGCGTTTGGGGAAGAGAATATTAACTAGGGTGACGCTGCAGTTGGTTTTATTTTATTCTGAAACACTTAGTGCTGTACAGGAGTGTCCTCCTTCTTTGTCTGCCTGGCGTGTCCCCCTGCTCCGAGCTCTTTCTGCTCTGTGGTCCATATTTGTGATGCGCACTGCAGATGCGCCAGCCACTCAGCCATCCCTGGGGAGCCTCACATGCCAGGGTTGCCCTTGTTAGTGAAGAGGTTAAAGGTCTCCAGGTGTTAGACAGAAGGCACTAACACACGCAGCATAAGCCAGCTGGACACCGGTGGTGTGGGGCACTTCCTACGTGAGATTCAAGCATATTTCTGAAAGACTCTGGAAAGGAAGGAGCTGAAGCCCAGTCACTAGCTTCTTTGCCTTACCAAGCTGTAGCCTGCAGTACTTTTTGATAGTTTATGATCCAAATGGCAATACCATTTGATATTAAGTAAAGCCTTGACTGTGTGGATCACAAGAAACTGTGGAAAGTTCTCAAAGAGATGGGAATACCAGACCACCTAACCTGCCTTTTGAGAAATCTGTATGCAGGTCAGAAAGCAACAGTTAGAACTGGACATGGAACAACAGACTGGTTCCAAATAGGAAAAGGAGTACGTCAAGGCTGTATACTGTCACCCTGCTTATTTAACTTCTATGCAGAGTACATCATGAGATACGCTGGCCTGGAAGAAGCACAAGCTGGAATCAAGATTTCCAGGAGAAATATCAGTAACCTCAGATATGCAGATGACACCACCCTTATGGCAGAAAGTGAAGAAGAACTAAAGAGCCTCTTGATGAAAGTGAAAGAGGAAAGCGAAAAAGTTGGCTTAAAGCTCAACATTCAGAAAACGAAAATCATGGCATCCGGTCCCATCACTTCATGGGAAATAGATGGGGAAACAGTGTCAGACTTTTTTTGGGGGGGCTCCAAAATCACTGCAGATGGTGACTGCAGCCATGAAATTAAAAGACACTTACTCCTTGGAAGAAAACTTAGGACCAACCTAAACAGCACATTCAAAAGCAGAAACATTACTTTGCCAACAAAGGTCCGTCTAGTCAAGGCTATGGTTTTTCCTGTGGTCATGTATGGATGTGAGAGTTGGACTGTGAAGAAGGCTGAGCGCCGAAGAATTGATGCTTTTGAACTGTGGTGTTGGAGAAGATTCTTGAGAGTCCCTTGGACTGCAAGGAGATCCTGCCAGTCCATTCTGAAGGAGATCAACCCTGGGATTTCTTTGGAAGGAATGATGCTAAAGCTGAAACTCCAGTACTTTGGCCACCTCATGCGAAGAGTTGACTCATTGAAAAAGAGTCTGATGCTGGGAGGGATTAGGGGCAGGAGGAGAAGTGGACGACAGAGGATGAGATGGCTGGATGGCATCACTGATTCGATGGACGTGTCTGAGTGAACTCCGGGAGTTGGTGATGAACAGGAAGGCCTGGCGTGCTGTGATTCATGGGGTCGCAAAGAGTCGGACACGACAGCGACTGAACTGAACTGAACTGAGGCTTAAAGCAACATTGTTTCAAAAACAAATCACCCTTAATAGCTTTGGGGTTTGTTGTTGTTGTTGTTGTTATTAATTCTGTGTTAAACTTTATATTTTAGAAGAGGGTGATCCAGAGGCCTTAATGGAAGCTGAAAAATTGTATCCATCTGTACTCTGGTAGATGTGGAGCAGATTGTTGGCAAGCATTATTATGTTGTATTCGTCAACTTGAAATAATTTTGATGACATTAATTATTCATATTTTCTTTAGGAATTCTGAATTCTGAAGGAATTAACCAATTGTGACTCTTTACCTGGCTTTTTAGGATTATCTACCAACGTATCACTTAAAAAACAAAAGTGAAACATAGGATGCCTCTCATTTGTTCTGAGAGTGGCCCTTGCTGAGTAAAATTTCATTGGAAATTCATCCGTCACACACCTTATTTCTGTTTGTAACTTTTTCTAACCTTTGGCTCATTAAAGGCTCTAAGTCTTGAAATACCCCTTCTTAATTTAGTCAAGCTTTTGGGTAACGGGCAGGCAAGTCAGAAAAAGGAAAAATGTCAAACTTAAGATAGTAAGAATAAAATTTGATTAGGAAAATGGTAACAAATAGCAGACACCATCAACATCCTTTAGCCCATTTATCTTTTTGTCTCCTGGTAATGTGTATTAGCGAGATTGTAGAATCACAAAAGTGTGATCCCTATATAAGTTGCAATTTTCACCTTCTACCACTGGATGGTGCTTTTGCATTGGTTTTTGCAAATTTTCTGAATTTACATGAGGAACCATTTTAAAATTCCTCATGAAGAGCAGTGAAATTAAGATAGTGATAGGGCTGCTCATGGCTTCCCAGGTGGTGCAGATGGTAAAGAATCTGCCTGCCAATGCAGGAGCCGCGGGCTCGACCCCTGAGTTGGGACGATCCCTTGGAGAAGGGAATGGCAACCCGTTCCCAGTATTCTTGCCTGAGAAATCCCATCGGCAGAGGAGCCTGGTGGGCTGCAGGCCATGGGGCCGCAGAGTTGGATGCAGCTGAGCACAGCACGTAGCTGCTCACGTTGACAGGGAAGTTAAAGCCAGTGCAGCAAAGCCATCATTGCGATCTGATATGCGTTTTAACCTTTTAAAAAACAGATAGAAGAGCTCTACCGACTAGACTTTTTAATATAATCTTCAGTCTACCGTCTTAGATGTCAATTTTATAGGTGGTACCTTAATTTAAATGGCATGTAAATAAAACACAATTCTTGATTTGTAATGTTAAAAAAAGTCAGATAGCTCAGACTTTGAAAATTGTCCTTGATCATTTTGTCTTTTCTCCTATCCAGTAGCCATCCAAACATCTTTTGTTGAAGCCTTTTATTTCGCAAATATTATACTCAGATTCTCTTTTTGAAAATCAAAGGTTATCATAGGACTTTCTGATAATTATTTAACTTGAATAAATTGAATACTTGGGGTGTGTAGAGTTTATTTGAGATTGTAGTAAGGTTGTGGAAGTCTCACTTGAAGGGACTAATAGTCCCATGTTAAAAGCATTCCTGTGTTTTAAAAAGCAAAGTAAGTACAGACAGTAGAGCATCAGAGTCTCCAAACACTTTTCCTTGATGGTGTCTTTCTCCAGTCTAGTTTGTCATTACTATTTCCTTTACCGTTCTTTGAAAGATTTTTTTATATAAAAGTAAAGTTATGAAAACAAGTATTTAAACCTTCTTCTAGTCTCCTTCTTGCTAGTGATTTGATGCGTTTGAGGTGGGATTGAGAGGCAGCCTGCAGCCTCAGCAGCCTGGGTCTGTGCTCAGTGGGCAGCTCTTGCAGGTTCTCTGGAGGCACAAGTAAGTGGCTCTGCCTCCATGAGTCTGCCACTTAACAGAGCGCCTCCTAACCGTGTTCAGCTACTGGCCTTAACTCTTACTAATGTGAATTTTTGTCATGTAAGCCCTCTAGGACTTATTTTTCTTTAAAATAGTCACTGAGTTAGCAAATCATGACTAAGGAATAATGTACAATTCAGTCAGTTGAGTTCAGTTGCTCAGTTGTGTCCAACTCTTTGCGACCCCATGAACCGTAGTACACTAGGCCTCCCTGTCCATCACCATCTCCTGGAGTTCACTCAGACTCACGTCCATCGAGTCGGTGATGCCATCCAGCCATCTCATCTTCTGTCATCCCCTTCTCCTCCTGCCCCCAATCCCTCCCACCATCAGAGTCTTTTCCAGTGAGTCAACTCTTCGCATGAGGTGGCCAAAGTACTGGAGCTTCAGCTTTAGCATCATTCCTTCCAAAGAACATCCAGGGCTGATCTCCTTCAGAATGGACTGGCTGGATCTCCTTGCAGTCCAAGGGACTCTCAAGAGTCTTCTCCAACAGGAAAGATATATAAGAATATTTGAAGGAAGGAGCAAATTATCGATAATCCTACCATTCAACAATGAAAACAATGACAGACTTTATTTTCTTGGATTCTCAGATCACTGCGGATGGTGCCTGCAGCCATGAATTTAAAAGACGCTTGCTCCTTGGAAGAAAAGCTATGAATAACCTAGACAGCATATTAAAAAGCAGAGACAATACTCTGCTGACTGCTGGTCAAAGCATTGGTTTTTCCTGTAGTCATGTATGAATGTGAGAGTTGGACTCTAAAGAAAGCTGAGTGGCAAAGAATTGATGCTTTCAGACTATGGTGCTGCAGAAGACTCTTGAGAGTCCCTTAGACTGCAAGGAGATCCAACCAGTCCATCCTAAAGGAAATCAGTCCTGAATATTCATTGGAAGGATTGATGCTGAAGCTGAAACTCCAGTACTTTGGCCACCTGATGTGAAGAGCTGACTCACTGGAGTAGACCCTGATGCAGGAAAAGACTGAAGGCAGGAGGACAAGGGGACGACAGAGGATGAGATGATTGGATGGCATCACTGACTTGATGCACTTGAGTTTGAGCAAGCTCTGGGAGTTGGTGATGGACAGGGAAGCCTGGTGTGCTGCACTCCATGGGATCGCAAAGAGTCAGACATGACTCAGTGACTAAACTGAACTGATTGTTCTTTTTCAAAAAATTAAAAATTTTTTAAAAAAAACCAAATCAGAAGTTCTTCTGATCTTCATTAACATGATTAGACTCATATTGTGTGTTGTGATGTGTTGCACATTTTTATGAGTATTGTCTCATGCTTTAAAGAATTCAGTTTCTAAGACATTTCTCCAGAGAAGACATACAGATGACTGATAAACATATGAAAAGATGCTCAACATTGCTCATTATTAGAGAAATGCAAATCAAAACTACAATGAGATATCACCTCACACCAGTCAGAATGGCCATCAAAAAAAAAAAAAATCTATGAACAATAAATGCCATATAGGGTGTGGAGAAAAGGGAACCTTTTTGTGCTGTTGGTGAGAATGTAAATTGATAGAGCCACTATAGAGATCCCTTAAAAAACTAGGAACAAAACCGTCATATGACCAGCAATTCCACTAGTAGGCATACCCTGAAGAAGCCAAAACTGAAAGGCCACATGTGCCCCAGTTTCATGGCAGCACTGTTTACAGCAGCTGAGACCGAGGCAACCAAGAGGCCCGTCAACAGATGCACGGATAAAGAAGCTGTGGTACATATGTACAGGGGAATACCACTCAGCCACGAGAAGGAACATATTTGAGTCCGTTCTAATTAGGTGGATGAGCCGATAGCCTATACAGAGTGAAGGAAGGGGAGGGTGGGATGTATGGAGAGAGTAACATCGAAACAAACATTACCATATGTAAAATAGATAGACAGTGGAATTTGCTCTGTGACTCAGGGAACTCAAACAGGGCTGTGTAACAACCGAGAGGGGTAGGATAGGGCAGGAGGTGGGAGGGAGGGTCAGGAGGCGGGGGCACAGGTACACTTATGGCTGATTCATGTTGATGTTGGCGGAAACCAGCACAATACTGTAAAGCTATTATTCTTCAATTAAAAATAAATTTAATTACAGAAGAAAAATTCAATTTGTAAATATCATTCAGGTATGATATAGTCTACATTTTAAATCACTTTTATTTAACACTTCAGTTCAGTTCAGTCGCTCAATCGTGTCTGACTCTTTGCGACCCCATGAATCGCAGCACGCCGGGCCTCCCTGTTCATCACCATCTCCCAAAGTTCACTCAGACTCACGTCCATCGAGTCCGTGATGCCATCCAGCCATCTCATCCTCTGTCATCCCCTTCTCCTCCTGCCCCCAGTGGTGGTTGTTAATATTTTGTTATCAATGATCCTTCAGTAAATTCCTGATATGTACATTTTAATAGGCTTCACATTACTTCCTTCTGTCTGTACTGTGTCCCGTGCTAAGTCGCTTCAGCCGTGTCCAACTCTGCGCTGCCCCTTGGACTGTAGCCCCCCAGGCTCATCTGTCCATGGGATTCTCCAGACACGAATACTGGAGTGGGTTGCATGCCCTCCTCCAGGAGATCTTCCCAATGACTACATTCTTGCAAATAGAAATGCTAGTTTAAAGACTGTGAAAGATTTAGCAATGCTATTTGACAGCAGTTGGCAAAATTTATTTCCCCAGAGATGTCCTAATTTATTCCTCCTTTCATTCCGTGTGGCCCCTGGCTTAGACTACTGCAGTGGCCTACTGTTGTTTTCTTGTCTTTAGTATCACTTCATTTTAAAATCGTCCTTCATGCTACATCCACAGTGAGGCTTCTAACATGCAAATCTGATTATGCCATTTTTTGGACTTAGAATTTTTTAGTAGTCTGCCCCAGCTTTCTGCAGTTAAAATGTATATATGTCAGTGTGGCATATAAGGCCCTATTCTGGTTTGGCCCCTGCCTAATTTTCCAGCTTTGTTTTATGCAACCTTATTGTATATTTTGTGGCTAATTAGGTAGAAGGGGCACATTCTAGGCAGAGGGAACATGGTGTATGGTGGCCCAGCCACATGAAACGATGTGATATATTGAAATTGTAACAAGTTACAGTAGTGGTGGGTATCTTCAGTGTTGTGTTTTGTAAAATTTACTTCACTAAATAAAAGCAGGCAAATAACATTGTAATTTAGAGAAATGACTAGTGGTATAGAAAATTATTAATCAGGACTGTTGGTTACAAATGGCAGAAATCCTAACTGAAAGTGGCTTAAATGCAAAAGAAAACTGATTAGCCAGACAGTAGGCATGGTCAGACAGAGCTGGTTCCAGGACTTGGCAACTGTGTGGAGTTCCCTCATCCCTTACCCTTTGAAAAGCTCTGTCCTCTTCTCTCCTGTAAGGCAGTTTAACTTACATTTCATTACAATCCCAAAAGAAAAAGGGTGTTTTCCCTCATATCTTTGGCAGGAAACTAAAATATTGAGGAAATTCCTGTCTGGCTTTGATTGTATGTTCATCCTTGAGTTAAACTAAGGAATAGGTGGTACTCTCACCAGTTCTGGGTCTTTTGTTTATCTTTGGACCAGATGCACTCCCTAAGGCAAGAGATTCTTGTGAAGGAACCTGTCTGCTCTGAGGATGGATAGAACTGGAGAACGGAGAGCCAAGCGCTGAAAGACCAGTTCGGAGGTGGGTTTTGAGAGGACTGAAGTGAGTCTGAGCTAGGTACCTGTGGGTGAAGGGTTCAGGAAGATTTTGTGTAGAATGCTCGGAACTTGGCAACTAACTGAGAGTGGGAGATCAACCAAGGGAAGTCTTCTTGGCCATCCTTTCTGTGCTCTGCACCACTGTGTGTATGGCCGTGTCAGTGCTGCTAACCCACCTGGGGATTTCAGAAAAGAGCCCTTTGAGGGAGTGGGCTAGAGATGTTAAGTTGAATTTTGCCATGCTAAGTATGAAACAATACAGAATATGCAAGTAAAAGGGCCCATCAAGCATTTGGAAGTTGTACTAGGAGATTCGGACTAGAAATAAAGTCTTGGAAGTATCATATAACTGATGACTCATAGAAGTAGATGAGATTGTCCAAGAAGAGATTGGAGACTAAGAGGAAGCAAAGTGGGCTGAAAGGAAAGCCAGTATTTAAGATTAGAGGGTGGAAGGAAAGCCAAATGAAAGGCACTTAAAAGGCTTAAAAAATAGATGAAAATCTTACAAAAGTAGCCAGAAGAGAGTTTAATAAATATTATTGATGTCCAGTATTGTATAGTAAGTTGAGAAAAATGAAGATTTAATAGTTTATTATCATTGGTGACCTTGGAGCAGTATCACTTGAGTAGCGGTTGAGAATAGAGTCTGCTGCAGTAGGGAAAAACAAGAGAGATGTGGTAGCTTGTTAGGGAGCCAGGGTTTTCTGTAGGCTAAGAAAAAGGAGCAGAGACTGTGGGGAGGAATAAAGCAAAGTGATATAAGAAAGGATGGAATTGATAAAGGAACATCTGTTAAGGAGATGGAGATATTTTCGAAAAAAATGTAATCTTTCCTCCTTTGTGCCTACAGGTTCTTCTTGTCAGATTGCAAAGCCATTGAGACTCATTATCTGGCGTGTAAGAGGTGTTTAGTGAATGACTACTAAGTGAATGAAAGATAAGAGGGGAAAAAATGGAAAATAGGTATTTTAGGGGTAAACCAGAAGGACATTGAAGGAATCTAACTTCGTTGTCTTCTTCTCTGAGTAGAATGCCAAGAGAGAAAGCTTCCCCAGCTTCCTTTCTGTGTGAGAGCAGATGTGAAGAGCTGGTGCGAGTGGAAGGGAGGAATTCTTGTCATTTCTGGCGTCTCAGTTCTAAAAGGGACTTTAGTCAGATGACACTCAGTTCTCACCAACAGAGAAATCCCATTTGCTTCCTTAGCTGCTGATTTAACTTTTCTTAGGTGTGTGATGTGTGGGAAGAGCCAGGCCTTGGAGACAGATGGGCCTGGGTAAGAATCCAGTGTTCTCCACTTCCTCGCTGTACGATTTCCAGTTTTAACTTGTCTAGCTCAGAATTCATCTGTGAAATGGAGTGTATTTTGCAGGCATGTTGTTACAAATTAAGTACAGATTCAGTGCCTAGAAGCATCATAAGGAGGCATTCGGGTGACCTGGGATGCTGATCCCTGCCCCATGTGAGCAGCCAGCCTCTTCCATTTTCAGATAAAATGCTAGATTAAAAGAAAACACTACAGTCTTCTATTGAACCAGAGTTTATCTTCCTGCTTGTGATTATTCATCGATGCTAGTTCTTCTTTCAAGGCCTGTGCAGGCTGGCATCTCTCGGCAGTGGCAGCACTTCACACAGTTTGAAGCTGCCACACTCTCCGTGCCTCCTTTTCAGATGGCGCCCTCAGCTTCACTGACCCTGAGGACGTGGGTCCAGCGTCTTCCTGGCTGTCCTTTCTGAATGTTTTCTGGTCTTAGGTCAAACTGCACTGAGAGTACTGTGTCTAGTACTTAGACTTACTTTTCTCGAAAAGTAAGATTAACAGGAAACATTTTTGATATAAAACTTTTATTTTAATTGGTCAGAAGTAAAGTATAATTTTACAGCTCTGTATTCTAAAGTATACTATTCTCTTCTCAATAGCATTCATAAATGATCACCTTTAATCTTTCTCAGGATAAATTATTTATTACTGATATTTTCCCCCTTTAAAAATAAATCTACAGAACTCTCAAGGTATCTCATAAAGGGAAGAAACTATTAAAATAAAATACCCAAATTTAACTTTCTGTGTTGTGAATAGCATGCCATCAGTTGCCTACTCACCGACTGTTGCCCACTTCCTTCCCTACAGGCCCCCAGTGCTGTGTGTTTGCCCACCTGTACCCCACATGACGGAGAAACCCGTCATTGTGTGAGCTAATCATGGCAGTCTTGTTCTGCCTGCTAGTGAGCCAGGTCTGGTCCCGTATCAGGGAATATCTTTGTACCTAAAAAAGGAGACAGAGAAGAAAACTCCCCCTCCTGCTGGATAACAGTGTATTATTATTTTGTGGCAGTGAGGGGAGTTATTCCAAGGTCTGTGCTGAGTCTGGCATAAAAGCTGGGAGGAGTCCTATGTGATAACACTGAGGAACCAAGTGACTCAGCCGGAGCCCGCTTCTTTCACTCCCGTTTGTTTGTAGTGATAAGACTCTATAGTTTGGTGTGGTGTAAGATGCTGTTGTAGTTTAGAATAGCCCTAATATTAAAGAACAAGCATATTTAATAGTCTCTTATGCAGAAAACTAGATACTTTGTGGAGTGGTCTTTAAGATGTAATGGGCTGCATAATTTTAAGATAACATTACAACTGTATAGGGGTCACAGTTTCATAAATATTCTCGCATTAATGAGTATTCTAATTGTGAACAAGATAGACAAAAAGCTTCTATAAATATAATACCTGATGTACATTTAACTACTAGTTATTCAAGAATGAGCTACCTAGTTATCAGTTCTGACAGGAACCCCTTCTCACTTAAGAAGTTAAAAATTGACTACATCTAAAGGAATTGACACTTAACTCTGNTCAGGATAAATTATTTATTACTGATATTTTCCCCCTTTAAAAATAAATCTACAGAACTCTCAAGGTATCTCATAAAGGGAAGAAACTATTAAAATAAAATGCCCAAATTTAACTTTCTGTGTTGTGAATAGCATGCCATCAGTTGCCTACTCACCGACTGTTGCCCACTTCCTTCCCTACAGGCCCCCAGTGCTGTGTGTTTGCCCACCTGTACCCCACATGACGGAGAAACCCGTCATTGTGTGAGCTAATCATGGCAGTCTTGTTCTGCCTGCTAGTGAGCCAGGTCTGGTCCCGTATCAGGGAATATCTTTGTACCTAAAAAAGGAGACAGAGAAGAAAACTCCCCCTCCTGCTGGATAACAGTGTATTATTATTTTGTGGCAGTGAAGGGAGTTATTCCAAGGTCTGTGCTGAGTCTGGCATAAAAGCTGGGAGGAGTCCTATGTGATAACACTGAGGAACCAAGTGACTCACCCGGAGCCCGCTTCTTTCACTCCCGTTTGTTTGTAGTGATAAGACTCTATAGTTTGGTGTGGTGTAAGATGCTGTTGTAGTTTAGAATAGCCCTAATATTAAAGAACAAGCATATTTAATAGTCTCTTATGCAGAAAACTAGATACTTTGTGGAGTGGTCTTTAAGATGTAATGGGCTGCATAATTTTAAGATAACATTACAACTGTATAGGGGTCACAGTTTCATAAATATTCTCGCATTAATGAGTATTCTAATTGTGAACAAGATAGACAAAAAGCTTCTATAAATATAATACCTGA
Organism: Raphicerus campestris; assembly: GCA_006410735.1. Taxonomy (NCBI): domain Eukaryota; kingdom Metazoa; phylum Chordata; class Mammalia; order Artiodactyla; family Bovidae; genus Raphicerus; species Raphicerus campestris. The sequence continues at coordinate 221,938 of SJYW01009341.1, read as the reverse complement.
TGTACATTTAACTACTAGTTATTCAAGAATGAGCTACCTAGTTATCAGTTCTGACAGGAACCCCTTCTCACTTAAGAAGTTAAAAATTGACTACATCTAAAGGAATTGACACTTAACTCTGAAGTAATACTAAGTTATAAGCATGACTTTTTACAGGTTTATCAAGAGCACGAACGTCTATTTATGAAGGAAAAAAAAAACTCCATGACTGAAATACATTAGAAACACCCTTTCCTTCTTTCAACAATTGAAGCTGCTTTATACAATTTTAGATAGCACTCTTTACTAAAGGAAACGAAGGAATGTGAAAAATGTTGAAAACTGTCTGAGTCATCACCACTTGGATTTTAAAATAGTCACTCTTAGTGTCTTTGTCTCCACCCTTCTGTGGTTTAGGAAGATGCGAGTCATCTTTAGCATTTCCCAGAGATAGCTAGTTTGAAATGGAAGTGGCGTATGCAGCCCCAATTTGTGTGTGAAATGACTAGTGTATACTTCAGCTGCTGATTCTCCTGCACTAGTGGGAAATCCCTGAATGGCTCAACGTAATTATTGCTTATAAAGGCAAACATTGAGTAACCATAGCAACTTCTCTTTAAACTGGGATTTTTCTTCCTTCAGACTGTAAAGGACAATAACTTAACACTGCATTTACCGCAGTTGTCACCACATCGTAGAAACCAAAATGAATTGCAAATAACCTTTCTTCATTCTTTTCTTGAGAAAGGCAGAAATTCAGACTATTTAATGTAAAAATTTTATACTCTACTTCTTTGAAATATTGAGCCTCAGTTGTCTTTAGGCCCAGTATTTCTGCTCCATCTTCTCAACAGAGGATGAGATGATATCACTGACTCAATGGGCATGAGTTTGAGCAAACTCTGGGAAATGGTGAAAGACAGTGAAGCCAGGCTTGCTATAGTCCATGGGGTCACAAAGAGTCAGACACGACTGAGCAACTGAAAACAGCAAAGTTGTCTTTGAAACAGTTGCTGAAAGATTATTAATTATGCAAATTGTTATATTAATTATATATTATATATTATATATTAATATATTAATTTTACAGGATGTGTTTATCATGAATCTGGTAAACAGAAACGGTATGCCAGACATGCTGCTAGTTAACATAAATTCCAGCCAAATCTTGTACAAATAAGAAATCAAATAGGATATTTTTCCAAATAATACAGTGTGAAAAACTTTAATTCAGTCTGGCCTGCAGTCCAGTCTGAATGATAAAACTTTCGCTTAATTTTAAACTGCCGGTTGAGGTAATCAAAATTATGAAAGAAATAATCCAACATTATTATTTTTTAAAAATGATACTTAAATACAGTAATATTTCTACGTTCTCCCTTCAGTTCAGTTCAGTTGCTCAGTTATGTCCGACTTTTTGCAACCCCCATAGACTGCAGCACACCAGGCCTCCCTGTCCATCACCAACTTCCAGAGTATACTCAAACTCGTGTCCATTGAGTCGGGGATGCCATCCAACCATCTCATCCTCTGTCGTCCCCTTCTCCTCCTGCCTTCAGTCTTTACCACCCTCAGGGTCTTTTCCAATGAGTCAGTTCTTCCCATCAGGTGGCCAAAGTATTGCAGTTTCAGCTTCAGCATCAGTCCTTCTCATGAATATTCAGGACTAATATCCTTTAGGATTGACTAGTTGGATCTCCTTGGGGTCCATGGGACTCTCAGGAGTCTTGTCCAACATCATAGTTCAAAAGCATCAATTCTTCGGTACTCAGCGTTTTTATGGTCCAACTCCCACATCCATACGTGACTACTGGAAAAACCATAGCTTTGCCTAGATGGACCTTTGTTGGCAAAGTAATGTCTCTGCTTTTTAATATGCTGTCTAGGTAGGTCATAACTTTCCTTCGAATGAGCAAGCGTCTTTTAATTTCATGGCTGCAGTCACCGTCTGCAGTGATTTTGGAGCACCAAAAATTAAAGTCTGACACTGTTTCCACATCTGTTTCCCATGAAGTGATGGGACCAGATGCCATGATCTTTGTTTTCTGAATGTTGAGCTTTAAGCCAACTTTTTCATTCTCCTCTTTCACTTTCAAGAGGCTTTTTAGTTTCTCTTCACTTTCTGCATATCTGAGGTTATTGATATTTCTCCCGGCAATCTTGATTCCAGCTTGTGCTTCTTCCAGCCCAGCGTTTCTCATGATGTACTCTGCATAGAAGTTAAATAAGCAGGGTGACAATATACAGCCTTGACGTACTCCTTTTCCTATTTGGAACCAGTCTGTTGTTCTGTGTCGAGTTCTAACTGTTGCTTCCTGACCTGCATATAGGTTTCTCAAGAGGCAGGTCAGGTGGTCTGGTATTCCCATCTTTTGAAGAATTTTCCACAGTTTATTGTGATCCACACAGTCAAAGCCTTTGG
>SJYW01009341.1:202423-216254 GCA_006410735.1 Raphicerus campestris | reverse complement strand
CCATCTCATCCTCTGTCGTCCCCTTCTCCTCCTGCCTTCAGTCTTTACCACCCTCAGGGTCTTTTCCAATGAGTCAGTTCTTCCCATCAGGTGGCCAAAGTATTGCAGTTTCAGCTTCAGCATCAGTCCTTCTCATGAATATTCAGGACTAATATCCTTTAGGATTGACTAGTTGGATCTCCTTGGGGTCCATGGGACTCTCAGGAGTCTTGTCCAACATCATAGTTCAAAAGCATCAATTCTTCGGTACTCAGCGTTTTTATGGTCCAACTCCCACATCCATACGTGACTACTGGAAAAACCATAGCTTTGCCTAGATGGACCTTTGTTGGCAAAGTAATGTCTCTGCTTTTTAATATGCTGTCTAGGTAGGTCATAACTTTCCTTCGAATGAGCAAGCGTCTTTTAATTTCATGGCTGCAGTCACCATCTGCAGTGATTTTGGAGCACCAAAAATTAAAGTCTGACACTGTTTCCACATCTGTTTCCCATGAAGTGATGGGACCAGATGCCATGATCTTTGTTTTCTGAATGTTGAGCTTTAAGCCAACTTTTTCATTCTCCTCTTTCACTTTCAAGAGGCTTTTTAGTTTCTCTTCACTTTCTGCATATCTGAGGTTATTGATATTTCTCCCGGCAATCTTGATTCCAGCTTGTGCTTCTTCCAGCCCAGCGTTTCTCATGATGTACTCTGCATAGAAGTTAAATAAGCAGGGTGACAATATACAGCCTTGACGTACTCCTTTTCCTATTTGGAACCAGTCTGTTGTTCTGTGTCGAGTTCTAACTGTTGCTTCCTGACCTGCATAGAGGTTTCTCAAGAGGCAGGTCAGGTGGTCTGGTATTCCCATCTTTTGAAGAATTTTCCACAGTTTATTGTGATCCACACAGTCAAAGCCTTTGGCATAGTCAATAAAGCAGAAATAGATGTTTTTCTGGAACTCTCTTGCTTTTTCCATGATCCAGCGTATGTTGGCAATTTGATCTCTGGTTCCTATGTCTTTTCTAAAACCAGCTTGAGCATCTGGAAGTTCACGGTTCATATATTGCTGAAGCCTGGCTTGGAGAATTTTGAGCATTACTTTACTAGTGTGTGAAATGAGTGCAGTTGTGCAGTAGTTTAAGCATTCTTTGGCATTGCCTTTATTTGGGATTGGAATGAAAACTAACCTTTTCCAGTCCTGTGGGCACTGCTGAGTCTTCCAAATTTGCTGGCATACTGAGTGCAGCACTTTCACAAAATCATCTTTCAGGATTTGAAACAACTCAACTGGAATTCCATCACCTCCACTAGCTCTGTTCGTAGTGATGCTTTCTAAGGCCCACTTGACTTTGCATTCTAGGATGTCTGGCTCTAGGTGAGTGATCATGCCATCTTGATTATCTGGGTCGTGAAGATCTTTTTTGTATAGTTCTTCTGTGTATTCTTGCTGCCTCTTCTTAATATCTTCTGCTTNCTTTTCTAAAATCAGCTTGAACATCTGACAGTTCCCGGTTCACATTTTGCTGAAGCCTGGCTTGGAGAATTTTGAACATTACTTTACTAGTGTATGAGATGAGTGCAATTGTGCAGTAGTTTGAGCATTCTTTGGCATTGCCTTTCTTTGGGATTGGAATGAAAACTGACCTTTTCCTAGCTGAGAAATACATTACAGATGGAGAATTAAATCTGATCTCTTTCAGGAATTTTGAATTCATCATTTAAAATATATATAGTGCCAGTTTTGCCGTGGCTGTGCTAATCACACGGAAATCTGACCAGTAGCCTAGAGAGCAACTGTTGCTTGATTCTCTGCACCTCACCCCCCACCCTGCTTTCTCACACCCTACTTGCTTTTAAATCTGTTCACAAGAGTTTTTCCAAAGTATATGGACTGGGGAGGCATATAATTCAAGAGGATTTTTCAGGATCCTTGAACTGTGAGAAGTGTTTCTGAAACATAATTTGAACCCACCATTTTTTTACTACAAGCTTTTATTTTTTATNCTTTTAAATCTGTTCACAAGAGTTTTTCCAAAGTATATGGACTGGGGAGGCATATAATTCAAGAGGATTTTTCAGGATCCTTGAACTGTGAGAAGTGTTTCTGAAACATAATTTGAACCCACCATTTTTTTACTACAAGCTTTTATTTTTTATTACTCAGACTAATTTGGTGCAGAGTAATCATTTAGCATACCCTAAATAAAATATTTTATTCTGTAATAATCAATCTGGAGTTTACGAATTTTTAAGAGATAAGATGAGCTTTGGGTTGACTGTTTAGAAAGAAAAAATCATTTGTGTCAAGAAAAGAAATTATGTTGTAACTAAATGGGGAACCTAAAAATAATCTGCCAGAATGTTAAACTTTTTATCAGTAAAATGAGAATTTTGAGCCAGCTTTTCCGTGAATTGACTCTGTGTGAAAAGTAGGAGTAAGCTTTTGAGAGGATACATTTTAATCTAAAGAATGGAAGGATTATGAAGCTGTCATTGAAATTGTTGGCCTATTAAAAAATTAATCTGATATGGCCTAAAAATTAAATGCCTCAAGAAAAACAAAAACAAAGAACATTTTCTTGTATTGTTCAACTGAAAACAGCAAAAACCCATTGTTGAATTAAATTTGCACAATTATTGTCAATTTTTCATCCTACTCATTTTCTCCACTCCTGATTTCTTCAGTGGCTTCCCTTGATGGCTCAGTGATAACGACTCCTCATGCCAGTGCAGCACACTTGGGCTCCATCCCTGGGTCAGGAAGATGCTCTAGGAAAAGAAACGGCTGCTTCCTCCAGTGTTTTGGTCCAGTGTGGACAGAGCCTAGTTGGGCTAACAGTCATGGGGTCGCTAAATGTCGGGACAAGGGCTTAGCGACTAAACCACAGCAGTTTTTTCAGTACTCACTTACCTGTGTCCTTTACCTTTAAGATGTGAATTCCTTGAAATTAGGGGGCCTGTCATATTCAATAGGAAATGTAAAGCAGTGCTGTATGGCACTGTTAACATACAGTATTTCAGTATTTTTTTTTATAAGTTAATAGTATTATGGGCCAATACTTTTTATTCTTGCTCTTTCCCTAGACTGTGAGATACAATGAATGTGGAGGAATACAAAAACCTCTTGCGTAAGTTTATTGCTCTCTTCCCTAGTAACACTTGGTAAGCACTAGTCTGGTTACAGAAGTGTAAAGACAAGTTTCTAGCAGGCTCTCTAGAGGCCTGAAAAGGGTGGAGATTTAGTAACAGGATGGAATCTCCGGACCCCCAAACGGAATCACCTCCCCAGTAGGGGGAGGTTGTCAGTATCCAGGATTTCACAAGGAATATCTTTTAACTATCCTAAGTATCTGTAATAATATTGTTATCTTTATTTTAAACTTTACTCTTAACACCACAAAGTAGATTCTGTTCAGCTCTTTAATAGTGAAATGATTCACGGAAATGTTAAGTAACTTACTTGCTCAAGGTCACACAGTTGTGTTTCTTAGTAGGAAGCCGGATTAGATCAGTTTGGTTACAGAGCCTATCTTCTCAGTCACTGTTCTGTTACAGTGTGTCTCCAAGATGAACGTCTCTGGAGATTATTATTCTCAGAAGTCTAGGTCTTAGACTCAAGAACTAAAGCAGCTTGCTCAAAGACACAGCTTTGTCTTGGAATCTGAACTCCAGGTAGGCTAACTGCTGAGCCCACAGCTTTAACTGTCATTCAATATCATTGTCTTATATGCTGTCAACTTACAGGTTTAAGTTGCTCTCCCACTAGAGGCACAAAATTCACTTTGCTGCACTTTAATACCACCATGTTTGCTGGTTAAAATACATGAATCCTAGCCCCACTGTCTTTTATATTTTTGCAACTCTATTCCAGAGTCTTGTGACATAATAGAATTTATTTCAGTGAAACTGTTTACAGATGGAATATATTGGAGGAAACAGTATGTATGTAACATAGCCCCTGCCTTCAAGGAGCTTGCTTTCTGTTTGGGAAAAACCAAAGTACGGAATTTGACCTAGAGCAAGAAAACAGGATGTACCTGCCTAGGTCTAAGTAGGTGAACTTACATACCGGAGACTTTACACCAGGCTAAAATTGTCTGTATGAAAGATTTTGTTTGAGGAGCGGGGCCCCCGACAGTGACAGTATATTGTTACAATAGTGGTTTCCTGGGTGTCAGAATACTTGCATGGCTTTAATTTGAAAACCATTTATATTTTTAAAAATAACTAAGTGAATTTTTAGCATATTTTAGTATTTTAGTACAGTTATGTTAGGGTCATAGGTTTTTTCATAAATTGATAATGGGTTTTGTTGTTAAATTCTGGCTTTCTTGTTTATATTATGCTAGATTTTTTTTTTTAGTGTTCTGATAAATCAACTGACTTAAGTGTGTGAGGTAACATTAGCCCTGAAGTACCTATTTAAAAATAACTTGTTTGGGAATATTATTGCAGTAAATAGTATGTTACTTTGTTACCTAAACTTTTCACAATCATTTAGATTGTATGTCTTCTAAGATCACTTTTGCAGTCTGGTATTATAGATTGCAGAACTCTTTGACGAGACTGTATGCGTATAGTCAGTGGAAGCAGAGTAGATGAGAAAGAGCATGTGTTTACAATTAGGTGCAGCTTTACTAATTTGCCAACTATGGATATAATAATTTGTTTTCTCTCTCTACATATGGGAATGTAGCAAGGCCATTGTGAATATTAAATGAGAATGTAACATCTAGCACATCACAGATGTTCAGGAGTAGCTATTATGTTTATTAATAAAAATGCTGGTTGATAGATGGAGACAAAGATTGAGGCAGAATCATAGTGTTGTCTTTGTCATTTTTCTGAGGGAAAGTAGCCCCATCCTTGAGTAAAACCAGGAAATAGGGAGGAAATGGAGAAAGCCAATTATAAGTTGGTTGTTTTTGAGACTTATTTGTAGCTTCAGGATAATTACTTTTATTGGGAGGGAGAAGGTTCTTTGCTTAGTGTTAACCCTTTACCTTTTTGGCATATAGATAATTCACTACCAAGGACTTGAAACAATAGATTTATGTAGCTGTTCAACAGATTTTAAGGCTTTGTTCCATATCCAGATGGGAAGACAGTATTATTTCTTCTGTGAAATTCAAGTGATTAGTAGAATTTAACAATTAGAATTTCTCCAGTATGGGATTTTCATTTTTCTCTTTCAAAATATGATTTGGTTGACTAAATTTAACAACTCAAATTGTTAGTAAATCTTAAATTTCGTTTGTTTAAACTTCTTTACATTCTTGAAAATAACATACATTAGTAGATTAAAAATGGTCTAGAGGAAATAGGCAGAAAACCTTGGGTTTATGGTATTTATGTTCTCATGAAATGCTCCTCCATCTCTAGTTCTTTTATGGGTTCACTGCAGACATTCTCACTGCAGCTGTCACTATAGGGTTAAACATTTGCTATATTGTAACATACGAAAGCAGTTAAACTGTTTGGAATTGTTTACTTGACTAAAACCAGTGTTAGTCAGCAGAGGCAGTACACCAGATTTCCTTGTGGCTTTTAGTGGAAAATGTTAAAAGCGCACTCATTTTTCAGTTATAGAATTTTTTAGTTTGATCTGGATTAGTCACAGAACTGGCATGAACCTTCTAATTGTGAAGGCTGTCCAAACGCACCGTTTTTTTCTCCTGCTAGAGGAAGTCACATCCGGAGCAGCAGCTCAGCTCTCTGGTAAGTGAAACATGTGAGCATTACTAGGCATTTCACCCTGCGGTTCTGCAGTCCTTGCTCTTCAGACTGTTGCTCAGTTGGAATGCTTCAATGGGGCCGATCCTGAGGTTCTCTGTTTTTTTAAGGACTACTACTCATTTGGAGGTGTCAGGGGCGGTTTGCAAGATCATATGAGGAACAGGAAAGCATCTGAAATCGACTGAAAAGGAAAACTGTAGCGGTTTTCACAGTGGAAGGAAACTATATTGGCACAGAGGCAGATGACTGAATAAAGTAGTTGGCTCAGAGAAGATGCACAGTCTGCTGTTTTTTCCTCTGAATGAAGACTCTTTGATGGAAGCTGCATTCATGTGGAGATCAAAGAAAACACTGGAATGATAAACTACTGGAGTTTTCTGCCTCTCTTTCTTAAAAATGAGAAGCCTGAAGCTGTAATTTGAGCTCAAATGCCTTCTGATTCCTTCACAGCCTGCCTGTTCCGTTAGGGTTGCCCGCTAACACCGAGTCTGCTTGGTTCCTGTGCCCTTTCGCTGGAGCAGCCACAGACCCTGCCTGATGGAGGAGGAATGAACACTCTGCTTTTCCTGTGCTGTCGATGGGAATAGAGCTAACTGTTTTCCTCTCTTTGGAATATCTGGATTAATCAAGCCGTATTCTAGTACCAAGAGTCCTATTGTCTCGTGGTCTGACTCACTGCATGTAAATGTACTGCAGCTTTGCTATTAATGCAGAGTGTTGTTTTTTTTCTTTCTCAAACACAGAAAGAATTGTCAACCTCTGAGCAACGTTTTGAGAGCTCTAGCTGTATTTTTTTTTCTTCCTCTGGATAGTATCTGTATTAAACCAGCGAAGCTGAAGAAGTGAAGACAAATTAGAAGTGGAAACCGAATAGTGAGATTTTATATTTTATTTTCAATGCTAAGCAAGCCAGCCGCTGGCAACTATGACCTTGCAGGCAGGAGTGGGCATCGCTGTGGCCGTCTGTCTCAGCACTCGCTTCCTGTCTTATTCTGTTGTGTGTGGTGCTATCACCCAAACAGCGATCTTTTCATGCAAGTGAATTTCTGTAAAACAGTAGTAATATGACTATTTTGGTAGCGGAAAAATAGTTTTAAATGAGCTTGTTCCAGACTCAGTTTTAGTTCTTGACATGTTGATGTGAAATTTCTTTTAAGTTTTACAGTAACTGACAGAAAATAATAGAATTGGGGTTTTTTTCTTTTTTTAGGAAGTTATGTAGTTATAATTTTCAGTTTAGTTTTTCTGATAGTGCTTATTAACTTAAAAAACACCAGCTGTGCTTTTTAAAGAATGATTCTAAGTGCTGTACAGAAGAGGAGGAAAAGCTACTTGTGCTCTTCCAACTGTGACTTTTATCACATAGCTTAGAATTCAGCTTTTTAAAAGAACGAATGAGTCGAGTGTGTATTGTTGTTTTGGAGGAGGTAGAAGATGAGTCTCCTGCATTCATTTCTAAATTGCCACAGGAAAATAAATCCCTACATTCTCCACCTTCGGGAAATGTGTTGGTAAGATACGAGAGTTTATATGTTTACTATCTTTTACTGAACTAGCAGGGTAAATTTTATTTTTTAAGAATAAACGCAAGTTAATTTCCACTAGTTTTATTAAAAACCCAAGTGAAAGCAATATAGGTGTGTGAGTATGATGTAATATTACTTGTGTATAAATGCACACATTTCCTATTTTCACTTTTTCAGATGTTTAGATAACATTTCAGACTTTATCTCTTAATCTCTTAAAATGACTTTAAAACTAATTTGAGGACAGTGGGCTACAGCACCCATGTTTCAGTTTTTACTTTGTGGTTTCAGAAACTGATGTAGCAAGTATGAGGAACTGTATGTTTTAGGAAAGTTGACTGTTGCCAGCAACACCGAGGCACAGCCTTCTCTGTCATGAACTTTATATATTTACATGCAGGGCTGTTACAGGAAAAGAATCAGACTTCATCTTTAATTTTATTTTTAAACCTTTTCAGTTAACTTTTTGTTTGAGAGTTGATACCTTATCAGAGAGGCTATATATCGTTGGTTAAGAACGTGTTTGTTACATTTAGACATGCATGTGTCTGCTTCTTCGTGTTATTCAGATTTATACTAATTTTTGGTCTTTGAATAGTAGTGATTTTCATCAGCTGTCAGGTTTTCTTTGGATTTTTATCTTTACACGTGGAATGCTAACTCATGGAAATTATTCGGGTGCCTGGAACAGAGCTGCTCAAGGAGGCTCCCCCTGTGGGCTCCTTGCCAAATGCCTGTTTGACGAGCTGTGTTCTGCAAGGATGTGTTGAGATGTCTCACTTGTATTTATTTGGAAGATACTTTCTTTTTACCATCTGTATAAAAAAAGGTTTCCACTCATATAAAATCTAATTATGGTTATTATACTACCTAATTTTGGTCATATGGAATTGATTTTTTTTTTTAATTAGGCCTACTCTTTTTTCCAGGGATTCCAGAGAAATCTTGTAGTTTCATATGATTTGACTTTGTGAAACTTGGTTCATGTCAAAAACCAAGTGATTTTTGTTGTGATAAGGAAGAAAAATTTTAGATTTAAAAGTTATGTGGAAATAGCTTTAGAATCATCCCTGTGATGTGATTAATGTGTTTATTACTCTCTTGTATTTTAGCCCTCACTGGTGCAAGCTATATTTAATGGAGATCCTGATGAAGTTCGAGCACTAATATTTAAGAAAGAAGATGTTAACTTTCAGGTAAAACAGTTTCACTGATACCAGCCTTGAAGCGTACTTTGCTAGAGTTGATGATTTTTGTTAAAAGACCTAACACAATTCTGTAAGTTTTTCTAAGCAAAGGTAGAAAGGTCTTGAGGCAAAAAGGAAAGGACTGGACGTGTATATTCAGGGTAATTACTAAAACCTAGGACAACTGGGAGTCAGTGAAGGATTTTTGTTCCCCTAACCTTTTACTTTGAAATTTTTCACAGAAAAGTTGAAAAGCTTCTTTGAATACCCATATAATCTCCAGCATTGATAACATTTGCCGTATTTGCTTTCTCTCCAATATTTACACAAGTTATATTTATACCACACATATATTTATTCTTTTTCTGAATCCCATTTGAAAGTAAGTTATAGACTTCATGCCACTTCACTGTTAAATATTCAGATGAGGATTATTCTTTGTGAACTTAAAATAAGAGACATCTCTTAAGTTTATAATATATCTAACTTGCTTCTGAGGTCAAATTTGCTTTCTGTAAGTAATCATGGTAAAGATTATACACAAAGATGCATCTATTTGGGTATCACAGGAAATAAAAACATTGTTTGAAAGTTCTTCAGACTTTTAAAGATACAGTGTATTTAACATTCAGGACTGACGTGAGGGACAGTTTTGGAAAGAGTGGCTATGTAGCTAATTCTGTGTATTTTTCTCCAGTAGCGAAACATTTTAATTTACTAAGCTGAGGTGGGTGAAAATATATAATTAACTGTAACAAAATCAAATTTTTTACTGTATTATATTTTTACTGGAAGTTAATGTTTTCAGTATCTTTTTCATATGTGATTCAGTTCTCTAAATGATGGAGAGTAGGGAGAAGTCGTGATTCATAAGGTCCCTATAGCAACAGCAAAACAGATGACCTGGAATTGATTGGCCAGTTCTAAGAAAGCCGTGTTCTGCCACCTCATCTCCAGCTCTCATCTTTCCCCTGTTCTTTTGGACAGTGTATCGTGACCACTTGATGTTAAGTAGATATAAGAAGTATCTTATTTTTTAAGGTTGAATTAACTGAGTAAATTTGAATTATTAGCTAAAATGATTCATCCTCACATTCTAAAATGTAACCAAAATGCTGTTATTACATTTTCCCCTTAAACATTGTGTTTAAGTTTGTATATACTGGAAACATTTATCTCATTCAGGATTTATTTTAAATGAAGTGCTGTTTACTTTATATAATAGAGGTGTCCTGGAGAGTATACTCAAGACAAAATAATTGTAGGGGTATACACTTAGGAGAAGGAGATTTTCTGTTCTATTTAACATACTGTTTTTTGTTTGTTTTAAACAGAAGTAACAAATCTCATCTTACTGACTGAGGAAGTTTGGTCTATAATCCTACTAACCATGGTTAATATTTCTGTCATTATAAAGCCTCATTGTAGCCAACTGCTTTTCTGCTATAATAATCAAATTATCTTAAATTTTAAAAGTTTTATGCTCAAAAGATTGTTTTTGAGAATCAGTTTCTTCCACTATGATATCCTTAGAAACCGTTCTGTGTAACTAGTGTGTGACCTCTTAACTTTTATGACATTTAGTCTTTGCTTTTCTCCTTATAGATTCCTTTCTTGGCTTACTTTTAAAATATTGTTTCTTAACATCTGCTAGCTTGATTTCTTGTCTGAAACATAGAACCAAGCTTAGAACTAAAAGCTTGGTTAGTGTTTCAAATCAGTAGACCCTTCTTGAGGGTGACTTTGTCTTTAATGATTCATGGGGTTTTGACAGGTTTTTAATGGTTGCTTTCCTCTTGTGACTCCTGATAGTTGACAGTATTGTCATCATCGTATTTGTTAAGTCTTTGGCCATTCTTCTCGTTTAGGGTGGCAATTTTTTCCCCTGTTTTTATCCTCCATGATAAGGAATTGCATAGGATTTTAAGAGGCAAGTGTGTATTTTTGTAGTAAAACTTACACTGTTCTATAATGTAAAACCTACTCATTCTAGATAGGTAATAAAATATTTTTAAGGTTTATGTCAGTGCAACAGTGGTATTTTCTAAAATAATTTATTCAAATGAGTATTTGAGAATGACATCTTTTTGAAACTTACATTTTTTAAGTTATTTTTGTTCTTAGAGTGGGTATAAGAGTTCAGATTTGTCTCTATACTCTATAACTGTTAAAACATTGTTATTAATTTAGGTTACCTTCTTGAGTCATATCCTGAAGTATTGAATACTATGGACCACTAAATAGTATCTTTCTTAGTAACATATCTAATTGATTTTTTAAAAACTGATATAAAATGTTATGCATTCATAAATTTGGTCTGAGAAGGAAGTCTTTTATTGTAGAAGCTACCTGAGATGATTTCACTAGAAGATATGGGGGTTTTCTTTTTGGAGACTTTGGCCCACAAGTGGTTGACTATCTGAGTAAATACAGGAATTTATTGCTTATATAGGAATTTAGTCCAGAACAGGGTGTTTGGGGGTTGGTTAAGACAGTAATATCAGGGCCCTGGGTGAGCTTCTCTGTGGGACTCTTGGCTTTCTCCTCCTGGTAAAGAGATAACTGCTGCATCCTGCACTCAAGACAAACAACCAGAGAAACTGGAAAGGAAACTGTAAATTTCATGTTTTTCTTCTTTAATCAAGCAAAAGATCTTTTTCAGAATCCCTACAAAACTCCCTGAGATTCCTTGGTTACAAGCCCGCTGTCAACCAGCCCACCAGCAGAGGGAGAGCGGGATTCGCTTTTTGCTCAGAGAAGCCATTGTCCATCACCAGGTTCATCCCGTGGCATGAGAGTAGAAGCTTATCCTCAGTGGCTATATTGAACTCTATCTGGAGAAAATCAGCATTTTCAGGAAGCAATAAAGGGAATAGTTGTTTGGCTAGGTAACTTAGTAGAAGATTTTTGATTGCCTAAAAGCAGTTGAAATAGCAAACTTTTAGAAAAATAGGTCACTCAGATGTGTAAGAAGCACTGTATGCCAAATAGGTGAAACAGTTAAAAAAAATTTCAAAGGAAGGTTGATAGTCATAATTTAAAGAATTTAAGAAGGCTTTCTTATCTCTCCTTGCTGTTCTTTGGAACTCTGTGTTCAGATGGGTGTATCTTTCCTTTCTTCTGTTGCCTTTTGCATCTCTTCTCAAGTGAATGTTCTGCAGTGAAAAATGCAAAGAAAGAGAGGGAAACAATAGAATGGGAAAGACTAGAGAACTCTCTAAGAAAATTTGAGATACCAAGGGAACATTTCATGCAAAGATGGGTACACTAAAGGACAGAAGCAGTATGGACCTGACAGAGGCAGAAAATATTAAGAAGAGGTGGCAAGAATACACAGAAAAACTGTATAAAGCAGATCTTAATGACCCAGATAACCAACATGGTGTGATCACTCGCCTAGAGCCAAACATCTTGGAGTGTGAAGTCTAGTGGGCCTTAGGAAACTCATCTACGAACAAAGCTAGTGGAGGTGATGGAATTCCAGCTAAGCCATTTGCAATCCTGAAAGGTGATGCTGTGAAAGTGCTGCACTCAATATGCCAGCAAATTTGGAAAACTCAGTAGTGGCCACAGGACTGGAAAAGGTCAGTTTTCATTCCAGCCCCAAAGAAAGGCAATGCCAAAGAATGTTCAAACTACCACACAATTGCACTCATCTCACATGCTAGCAAGGTAATGCTCAAAATCCTTTAAGGGTTCAATAGTATGTGAACAAAAACCTTCCAGATGAACCAGCTGGATTTAGGAAAGGCAGGGGAACCAGAGATCAAATTGCCAGCATCCACTGGATCATAGAAAAAGCAAGAGGATTCCAGAAAAAAATCTGTTTCATTGACTATGCTAAAGCCTTTGTGTGGATCACAACAAACTGTGGAAATTTTTCTTAAAAGATGGAAATACCAGACCACCATACCTGTCTCCTATGAAATCTGTATGCAGGTCAAGAAATAACAGTTAGAATTGGTCATGGAATAATGAACTGGTTCAGAATTCGGAAAGGAGTACACGAAGGCTGTATATTGTCACTCTGCTCATTATATGCCAAGTGCGGGGCTGGATGAAACACGAGCTGAATCAGGATCACCAGGAAAAATACCAGTAACCTCAGATATGCAGATGACACTACCCTAATGGCAGAAAGTGAAGAGAAAGTAAAGAACCTCTTGATGAAAGTGAAAGAGGAGAGTGAAAAGCTGGCTTAAAACTCAAAAAAATAAGATCATTGCATCTGGTACCATCCCTTCATGGCAAATGGATGGGGAAACAGTAGAAATAGTGAGAGACTTTATTTTCTTGGGCTCTAAAATCACTGCGGATGGTGACTGCAGCCAGGAAATTAAAAGACGCTTGTTCCTTGGAAGAAAAGCTATGGCAAACCTAGACAGCATATTAAAAAGCAGAGTCATCACTTTGCTGACAAATGTCGGCATAGTCAAGCTATGGTTCTTCCATTAGTGATGTACATATGTGAGAGTTGGACCATAAAAAGGCTGAGCACTGAAGAATTGATGCTTTTGAACTGTGGTGCTGGATAAGACTCTTGACAGTCCCTTGGACTGCAAGGAGATCCAACCAGTCCATTCTGAAGGAGATCAACCCTGAATAGTCACTAGAAGGGCTGATGCTGAAGCTGAAGCTTCAATACTCTGTCTAGGCCAGCTGATGCAAAGAGCTGATGCATTGGAAAATACCTTAATGCTGGAAAGATTGAGGGTAGAAGGAGAAAGGGGTGACAGAGGATGAGGTGGTTGGATGACATATTGACTCAATGGCTATAAGTTTGAGCAAGCTGGGAGACAAGAAGGACAGGGAAGCCTGGTGTGCTGCAGTCCGTGGAGTCGCAGAGAGTTGAACATGACTGAGCGACTGAACAGCAACAGTGTAAAGAGCAGTTTACAAGATTATTATCTGAACAGGAATATAATTTGAAAGGTCTAAGTGCGTCTGTCTTCTTACCCTTATTGTGAAAGTGAAAGTTGCTCAGTTGTGTCCCACTCTGTGACCCCATGGACTGTATAGTCCATGAAATTCTCCAGGCCAGAATGTTGGAGTGGGTAGTCTTTCTTCTTCTCCAGAGGATCATCCCAACCCAGGAATCAAACCCAGGTCTCCCACATTGCAGGCAGATGCTTTACAAATTGAGCCACAAATCCATTTTACTCTGTAGGACTCACTTTTCTTTTGTTGTAAAATGTGTAGGTTCACATTAATGGCCCCTATGGTTTTTCACACCCTAAACTTGTGAGGCTCTAAAACTGTCAGACGAAGGATCTCCTGCTTTCATTTGTGTTTTCAGATTTATATGGCAATGATAATAACACCTTTCCCTAGTATTATCAGAATTTAATGCCATATTTTGGAGCCCAAATAATTTGAAATATTAATTACACATTTCAGAG
>SJYW01009341.1:184770-199538 GCA_006410735.1 Raphicerus campestris | reverse complement strand
TGAGTTTGTGTTTCAGAGGCAGCAGTGTGCCTGCGCCTCTTGACGGTCACTTGCTGTGACTCACACAACAGTCTTGTCAAGTTGGTAGGTTGACATTTCCATCCCAGCAATAGGTGACAGAACTAAAACTCAGGAAGTGTTTAGCGGAACAGGAATTTGAACCTGTGCAGCACTCTTGCCTGGAAAATCACACGGGCGAAGGAGCCTGGTGGGCTGTGGTCCATGGGGTCGCGAAGAGTCGGACACGACTGGGTGACTTGACTTTCACTTTTCACTTTCATGCACTGGAGAAGGAAACAGCAACCCACTCCAGTGTCCTTGCCTGGAGAGTCCCAGGGACGGGGGAGCCTGGTAGGCTGCCATCTGTGGGGTCGTACAGAATCGGACACGACTGAAGTGACTTAGCAGCAGCAGTGACAGCAGATTTGACCGAACCTGGGGAAATTAAAAAGTAAATTCAAGATATTTGTTTCTTTTGCCAAATAGTGCCATAAAACAGTAGTGGTTTGAAAAAATGGAGTTTCTTTCCCCTAGAAGTTATATCCACATTCTGTATACAAATGTAATCCTAAATTTCATAATCAAATACTGGTAAATTTTAGCATTGCAAATAAGTGAATAAACAAGCCTCCTTTAGTGCCATAGTTTTTGGCTGGATAAAAATGTCATTCAAAGTAGCATCAAGCCAGGGGTGATTATAGTCCAGCCCACAGTGCTTTTAGTGTTTAAATCAGAGGAAGTCTTAGATTATGAATTCTGTGACTGCGACCCGTTTTAAGCTCAGAAGAGTTGATTTAAGAACTAGTCAGTAGATCTTGCCTGTATCATATAAGCTTGATAATTTTGAAAATGCTACCTTGTATATTTTGCATATTGGTTTCTAAATTTAGATGTACTTTTTTATTGAAAATTTTTTAGGATTGATTTTGCCAAAGTAGTCTTTAAAATATTGATGTCTGTTAAGCTTTCAAAAATACTTTTTGGGATCATGGAAATGAGGTTGCTTTACTCTGTCAGATGAAGTTGTTTGGCAGATACATACATGTACATATATGTGTGTATGTACATCACACAAGCAGATCATTTGTTTTCAGTATTACTGTAATAAGATTGTTGGCAGTTCACAGAAAGTAGTAAACCATAAGTTTACACAAGTCGCCTGAATTCCACCCACCCTCATTCTTCAGTGTTCTCTAGCCTTTTCTAGAAATTACCAAGAAGTGCCCTAATCTTTAATAAATCTTTCTGGTGACCACACGTTGCCTCTGCTGGCTGTCAGTACACCAAGCTGTTCATGTTCTGGAAGGGGTTTTTAACAGCCTCCTCTCTGAGTTACATGAGGTTATTATGTGTACTCTCTGTCCCCAAAGCATATTATTTGTGTGCCTAGTCTTTTGCAGCTCTTCACAGTAATTAGTATTGGAGCCCACAAACCCCCATCTCACGTGTCCCCACACGGCTCCCAGCTAGCTTCCCCTGAGCACGGGGTAAGACAGGAAGGACTGGAGAGAGGAGAGCCAGCTTCGCTCCGCCCTTGAGAGGGCCACCTGTGGTTTCTCCATCCCTAAATACCGCGCCTCTCCTCTGTTCTTGCGAGGGCTTCTAGGTTTCAGCCTCAGACACTTTACCAGTGTTCAGCTTTCCTCCAGAATCCATGAATGAGCATATGTTCCATGTCGTTGTCTGTGAACGTCTTGTTGTGATACTCCTGAAACAAAGAAAGTTTTGTCCAGTGAAACCAGCAGTTTTTGCANAGAGGCAGCAGTGTGCCTGCGCCTCTTGACGGTCACTTGCTGTGACTCACACAACAGTCTTGTCAAGTTGGTAGGTTGACATTTCCATCCCAGCAATAGGTGACAGAACTAAAACTCAGGAAGTGTTTAGCGGAACAGGAATTTGAACCTGTGCAGCACTCTTGCCTGGAAAATCACACGGGCGAAGGAGCCTGGTGGGCTGTGGTCCATGGGGTCGCGAAGAGTCGGACACGACTGGGTGACTTGACTTTCACTTTTCACTTTCATGCACTGGAGAAGGAAACAGCAACCCACTCCAGTGTCCTTGCCTGGAGAGTCCCAGGGACGGGGGAGCCTGGTAGGCTGCCATCTGTGGGGTCGTACAGAATCGGACACGACTGAAGTGACTTAGCAGCAGCAGTGACAGCAGATTTGACCGAACCTGGGGAAATTAAAAAGTAAATTCAAGATATTTGTTTCTTTTGCCAAATAGTGCCATAAAACAATAATGGTTTGAAAAAATGGAGTTTCTTTCCCCTAGAAGTTATATCCACATTCTGTATACAAATGTAATCCTAAATTTCATAATCAAATACTGGTAAATTTTAGCATTGCAAATAAGTGAATAAACAAGCCTCCTTTAGTGCCATAGTTTTTGGCTGGATAAAAATGTCATTCAAAGTAGCATCAAGCCAGGGGTGATTATAGTCCAGCCCACAGTGCTTTTAGTGTTTAAATCAGAGGAAGTCTTAGATTATGAATTCTGTGACTGCGACCCGCTTTAAGCTCAGAAGAGTTGATTTAAGAACTAGTCAGTAGATCTTGCCTGTATCATATAAGCTTGATAATTTTGAAAATGCTACCTTGTATATTTTGCATATTGGTTTCTAAATTTAGATGTACTTTTTTATTGAAAATTTTTTAGGATTGATTTTGCCAAAGTAGTCTTTAAAATATTGATGTCTGTTAAGCTTTCAAAAATACTTTTTGGGATCATGGAAATGAGGTTGCTTTACTCTGTCAGATGAAGTTGTTTGGCAGATACATACATGTACATATATGTGTGTATGTACATCACACAAGCAGATCATTTGTTTTCAGTATTACTGTAATAAGATTGTTGGCAGTTCACAGAAAGTAGTAAACCATAAGTTTACACAAGTCGCCTGAATTCCACCCACCCTCATTCTTCAGTGTTCTCTAGCCTTTTCTAGAAATTACCAAGAAGTGCCCTAATCTTTAATAAATCTTTCTGGTGACCACACGTTGCCTCTGCTGGCTGTCAGTACACCAAGCTGTTCATGTTCTGGAAGGGGTTTTTAACAGCCTCCTCTCTGAGTTACATGAGGTTATTATGTGTACTCTCTGTCCCCAAAGCATATTATTTGTGTGCCTAGTCTTTTGCAGCTCTTCACAGTAATTAGTATTGGAGCCCACAAACCCCCATCTCACGTGTCCCCACACGGCTCCCAGCTAGCTTCCCCTGAGCACGGGTAAGACAGGAAGGACTGGAGAGAGGAGAGCCAGCTTCGCTCCGCCCTTGAGAGGGCCACCTGTGGTTTCTCCATCCCTAAATACCGCGCCTCTCCTCTGTTCTTGCGAGGGCTTCTAGGTTTCAGCCTCAGACACTTTACCAGTGTTCAGCTTTCCTCCAGAATCCATGAATGAGCATATGTTCCATGTCGTTGTCTGTGAACGTCTTGTTGTGATACTCCTGAAACAAAGAAAGTTTTGTCCAATGAAACCATCAGTTTTTGCAGCTAGAAACTGATGGTGACCTATCTCCGTATTCCACTAACTGCTTTTTATTTAACATATATGTTTCCCCATTTTTCCTTTTCTTTAATTCCCAATGTATTTGGAGAATTAGTCCATACGAGCTAGCCTAGAGAGAGCTTCCTTATTCCTTATATTCACATAGTTCTGCCCTTATGTGTTTATAAGAATTTATTTAATCAGTCCCCCTCTTAGAGGACATTTGAGTTATTTTTAGTCTTGCTGATTGGTAATAAATGAGATAAATTCACAAAGTAAAGAAAAATTCTAATGAACAAGCGGAATTTTTATTTATTTATTTTTTAAGTGAAGGGTTTATTTAGGGAGATACATACTCCATAGATGGGGCTTCCCTGGTGACTTAGTGGTGAAGAATATGCCTGCAATGCGGGAGACGTGGGTTCAGTCCCTGGGTCAGGAAGATCATCTGGAGGAGGAAATGACAACCCACTCCAATATCCTTGCCTAGAAAGACCCATGGGCAGAGAAGCCTTGTGGGCTACAGTCCCTGGGGCTGCAGAGTCGGACACAGCTGAGTGCATAAGCACACATACCGCATAGACAGTGTGGGCTGGCTCAGAAGGTGGGCGCTTGCTAGCACAACTTTCATAATATTGGAATTTATTATGAGTTACTGTAAACATGCTATCAGCTTCCCAAATAGGCTAAATGTTCTGTAAGTTCTTTATTTGAAGCAATTTTAATGGACATGTTTATGTAAATTGGCGGTAGATAAATAATAATTATATATCAAAAATGTCATAGATTGTGTCCTGAATTTCAGACTGAGCTGAACTTGCTAATTGCTCTGATGAGTCTTGAAATTTTATTGTGATATAATTGACATGCAGTAAGTTACATATATTTGAAGTGTACAATTTTATAAGTTTTGATATCGGGTGTATGCCTGTGAAACCATCACCACAGTCAAGATAGTTAACATCCCTATTATTCTCAAAAGATTCTATTTGCCCCTGACCTCTGATCTACTTTGTGTCACTGTAGATTGACTTGAATGCTTTATGCGATAGGTCCTTCTTTTGTCTAGCTCCTTTCACTCAGCATAACTATTCTGAAATTAATCCAGCTTGAGGCATATGCTAATAGTTCATTCCTTTCTGTTGCTGAATAGTATTCATTTGTATTGATACACACAATTTGTTTATCCACTCACCTGTTGATAGAGTTTGAGGGATTTTGTTGTTGTTGTTGTTACAAATAAAGCTGCTTTGAAGGTATGTCTACAAGTCTTTGTATGAACATATGCTTTCCTTTCTCTTGGGTAAATATCTAGTGGCAGAATGGTTGGACCATATGGTAGGTGTATGTTTCACTTTTTAAGAAACTGCCAACTGTTTCCAAACTGGATCAACCATTATACGTCCACCAACAGGACCTGAGAATCCGCCTTTTTCCATACCCTACCAGTGTTTGGTATGGTTAGTGTTTTCTGATCTAATAGATGAGTGTCTCACTGTAGCTTGGATTTACATTTCTGAGATAACTCATGATGTTAGGCATCTTTTCATTGCTCCTGGGGAGTCTTTGTATCCTTTCAGAAATGTCTTTTCAAGTGTTTTTGGTAATATTTTGTCTTACTAGATAGTTTCCTACTCTTGAGTTTTGAGAGCTCTTTATGTTCTGAACACAAATCCTCAATCTCTGGCTTTATTTTCACTCTTATGAGTGTTTTTGGAGAACAGAGGTTTAAGAGTTTGATGATATCCAGTTTATCAATTTATTCTTCTATGGATTTTGGTTTTGGTGATAATGTCAAAAAAAGAAAAAACCCTCTATCTCAGCGTCACATAGATTTTCTCTTATCTTCTCAAAGTTTTGTTGTTATTCATTCACCAAGTCACGTCTGACTCTGTGAACTGCCGCACGCCAGGCTTCTCTGTACTTCACTGTCTCCCAGAGTTTGCTCAAACTCATGCCCATTAGATTGTTTTTTTTCAGATTTGTCCATATCTAACACATTTTGTCCCTACTGTAAATGTTGTTTAATTTCAAAATAGGATAATTTTTCCCCACTCCTGAGATAATTTTTCCCCATTCCTGAGATAATTTTTCCCCACTCCTGAGATAATTTTTCCCCATTCCTGAGATAATTTTTCCTGAGTACATTGCCCAAGGCTCTGGGAGTGGTTAAGTTTCCCGAGCCTGGCTGGTAGGAACAGTACACGGTTCCCTGTGTGAGGACTGAGTACTGTCTCCTCTGCTGTGTGCATTCCAGTTGGTGATGATATGCAGTGCTGCGCTAAGTCACTTCATCATGTCCAACTCTGAACCCATGGACTATAGCCTGCCAGGCCCCACTGCCCATGGGGTTCTCCAAGCAAGAATACTGGAGTGGGTTGCCATTTCCTTATCGCCTCCAAATTGCGTTTTTTGTTGGGATGCATGAGTGTGTGTGAAAAATCTTTCATATTACAATGGTTTGTGGTCCTCCCAAGGGCCAGAGAACATAAATTAGGTACACAGTCATTAAAATTTCCTCACGGCAATTAGGAAAGAGTAGTCTAAAAAGTCTCTTGGGTTCAAGTGATAAAGAAAAAAAAGGTTGGAAAGCACTGCTTTAATCACTTTGGGTGGTTCTTCTCACAAGTCTCCACTCATTGAAAGTCCCTTGCACAGGCGCTGCTCAGTTCTGAGCACAAAGGCTATTCTGCAGGTCTTCCGGATTCTTTTTGTATCATCTCTCCACTCTGATAATCTGCCCTGAGAACTCATCCCGGTTTTCTCCCCAGACTGCCAGCTCTGTCTCTTCAGCTCAGGGAAATATGCCTATTAAAAATATACTTAGCTCTGTAAAAGCCATTGAGAAGCATTTTACTGATTGAAACAGCTGACATTCCAGTGAGTGTTTTCACACTTGCACCTTACATATTTTGTGGAATGGCAATTTTCTATGATAGTCCAGCAGTCTTTTTGAAAAAGAATTTCTCTACATTAGTTTTCGAAACAGTTGTGTTGTATCTGATAATTAAAATTGCCCATTCATAGATGGCATCACCTTTGCCTCCTCTTACTCTTTTTTGATACAGAATCTTGGTGTTTTTTTCTTTTTCTTTTTTTATGAAAAACAAGTAAGCCTTAGCCTAGGAATATCTGATTGCTGCTAAATGCGTACACCAGCGAGTAAATTCAGTGTTTAGGATGCTCTGTGGACTTGTCGTTTTAATATTACTACTGATATAGCAATATCTAGATTACAACATGAATTAAAACTAGATTCAAAACTTCTTAAATAGAATTTGCTCCAGGGCAAGAATCAAGCCTTCCGTTGTGTAAGATAGATAGCACTGGAAAGGGGTTTTGGAGGTGTAGTAGTTATGTCTTTGAGCTGAGACCCCTGGAGTTTGGTGTGGTCTTGCATTTAGCAGAGATAGCGTAAGAGCCTCATGTTCTTAATGTCCAGTCCGTTTTCTGTCCGTGCTGTCCCCACTGGCTTCTTACCCCTGTTTCTGCCCAGTGATTCACGATTAGAACAAATCTCTTAGCTTTTCTCTTGTAGCTGTAAGTATGTCAACACTTAGTAAATATTTGGTAGTCTAACTTGATATAATTTGGTATGCTGGTTCACTCCCTTAACAACAGTGTGCTGTCAGCTGTGCTGGGTCCTGGGGAGACTGTCATACATGCCTTTCCCCATGTCACTGATGCTCTGTCCCAACTCTGGGGGTCAGCTGTGCCCACATTGCTCCCAGCTCTCTCTCTCACCTTCCATTTCTGTTCATTCTACACGTCGCAGCTCGTTGGCAGTCAGGGTGCTTCCAGTGGCCCACAAAGGCCTCATTCCCCAGTGTACATATCCTGTAGAATCCCCTGTACTGTAAATATGATAGGATGGCACTCGTGTGAGTTTATGGGCACAGTTGACTTTCCAAAGGTGAGATTAGCTGGGTGGGCCTGACCTGGTGACTGTTTAAATCTGGGTCTAGAGTCAGAAACAAAGGGAGTAAGGAATGTGACATGAGACAGATTCTCTGTTGTTGGTTTTAAAGATGGAGGGGCCACAGGTCAACAACTGTCTATGGGAGCAGAAGGAAGGAACCTTGTGGTTGGTAGGAAGGAAGATTGGAACTTCAGTCTCACAACCACAGTNGAGTTTATGGGCACAGTTGACTTTCCAAAGGTGAGATTAGCTGGGTGGGCCTGACCTGGTGACGTGAACTGTTTAAATCTGGGTCTAGAGTCAGAAACAAAGGGAGTAAGGAATGTGATATGAGACAGATTCTCTGTTGTTGGTTTTAAAGATGGAGGGGCCACAGGTCAACAGCTGTCTATGGGAGCAGAAGGAAGGAACCTTCTGGTTGGTAGGAAGGAAGATTGGAACTTCAATCTCACAACCACAGTAACCAGATTTTGCCTGAATGAGCCTTGGAAGTGAATTCTTCCTTAGTCAGGCCTCCTTTTGTGAGCACAACCCATTGACACCTTGGTTCCAACTTTACCAGCTACCCTCAGCAAAGAACCCAGCCAGCACCATACCTGGACTTCTCCCCTACAGAACTCCAACCAGCAGATGATCACTGCTTTAAGCTGCTGTACTTATGGTCATTCTTATGGCGCAATACAAATTAATATGAGGTTTAAGTGTCTCTTTTTATGGAGCACCTTTCCTGGTCCCCGGGAGGTGTTATGTCACCCTGATTAGATGGCTGTATTACTTTGAACTGCTTTGTAGCATCTTACTTTAGTTGTGTCGTGTTCAGTAACTCTCTGGAGATAGACAGCTTGTTTGAATTCTCTGTATTTAGACCCAGTATAGTCATCCCTCATTGGTAGAGTATTGGTTCTAGGAACTCCCCACTGTTACCCTGTCTCATCTGCCAGGTAGCCAAAATCTGTGGATGATCAACAAGATCCTTGTATGAAATAGTAGTATATGCCATTTGTATAACCCATATACATCTTCCCATTTTCCCATATACTTTAAATCATCTCTAGATGACTCACAATGTCTAATACAGAATAAATACTATGTAAATAGTTGTAAATACAATGTAAATGCTATATATAGCTGCTGGCCTGGGAGCTTTCTGGAATTTTTTTTCTCAAGTATATATGATCCAGGTATACAAAGGACTGACTTTAAGTTCAGTTCTGTTCAGTTGCTCAGTCATGTCTGACTCTTTGTGACCCCATGGACTGTAGCACACCAGGCTTCCCTGTCCATCACCAACTCCTGGAGCTTGCTCAGACTTATGCCCATCCAGTCAGTGATGCCAGCCATCTCATCCTCTGTCGTCCCCTTATCCTCCTGCCTTCAATCTTTCCCAACATCAGGGTCTTTTCACATGAGTCGGTTCTTTGCATCAGGTGGCCAGAGTACTGGAGCCTCAGCTTCAGCATCAGTCCTTCCAATGAATATTAAGGACTAATTTCCTTTGGGATGGACTGGTTTGAAATCCTAGTAGTCTAAGGAACTCTCAAGAGTCTTCTCCAACACCACAGTTCAGAAGTGTCAGTTCTTCGACACTCAGCTTTCTTTATGGTCCAACTCTCATGTTCATTCATACACGTCTACTGGAAAAACCATAGCTTTGACTAGATGGACCTTTGTTGTCAAAGTGATGTCTCTGCTTTTTAATATGCTGTCTAGGCTGGTCTTAGCCAAGGAGTAAGTGTCGTTTAATTTCATGGCTGCAGTCACCATCTGCAGTGATTTTGGAGCCCAAGAAAATAAAATCTGTCACTGTTTCCATTTTTTCACCTTCTGTTTACCATGAAGTGATGGTACAGGATGGATGCCATGATCTTTGTTTTTTGAGTGTTGAGTTTTAAGCCAGCCTTTTCACTCTCCTCTTTTAGTCTCATCAAGAGACTCTTTAGTTCCTCTTTGCTTTCTGCCATAAGGGTGGTATCATCTGTATATCTGAGGTTACTGGTATTTCTCCCAGCAGTTTTGATTCCAACTTGTGCTTCATCCAGCCCAGCATTTTGCATGATGTATTCTGCATATAAGTTAAATAATCAAGGTGACAATATACAGCCTTTCCCAATTTGGAAGCAGTCTGTTATTCCATATCTGGTTCTAACTGTTGCTTCTTTACCTGCATACAGATTTCTCAGGAGGCAAGTAAGGTGATCTGGTATTCCCATCTCTTATTAAAGAATTTTCCACAGTTTGTTGTGATCCATACAGTCGAAGGCTTTGGCGTAGTAAATAAAGCAGAAGTAGATGTTTTTCTGGAACTGTCTTGCTTTTTCTGTCATCTGATGGCTGTTGGCAATTTGATCTCTGTCTCCTCTGCCTTTTCTAAATCCAGCTTGAACATCTGGAACTTCTTGGGTCACGTACTGCTAAAGCCTTGCTTGGAGAATTTTGAGCATGACTTTGCTAGCGTGTGAGAGGCGTGCAGTTGTGTGGTAGTTTGAACATTCTTTGGCATTTCCTTTCTTTGGGATTGGAATGAAAACTGACCTCGTCAGTCCTGTGCAGCCATTTGTACCGTGTTAGAAATGCGTGAATAATAAGGCGTAATCTTCGGCTTCAGCAGGTCTGTGGTCTTGTGTTTGGCTCTGGTGTTTGCAGGTGCTGCTTTCTTCGTGTCAGGCAGGTATTGGTTTGGTTTTAGTGGATAGGAGGAGCAGTCCTCTGTCAGTTGTTGTTAATCTCTTAAGTCGTGTTCGACTCTGTGACTCCATGGGATTTCCTGGGCAAGAATGCTGGAGCGGGTTGCCATTTCCTTCTTCAGGGATCGAGCCCTCATCTCCTGCATTGGCAGGCAGATTCTTTACCACTGAGCCAGCAGGGAAGCCCCCTACTACTGCCAGTTGCCCAAGTCCTACTAAGGTAAACTGGCTTCCTTTCTTGTATTCCCATCAGTACTTGCTTAGACAGTTCAAATAACTATAACATAGGAAGGATGAATTCTTTAAAAAAAAAAAAAAAAAGAGAGGACCAAAACCAAAAAATACGGGCCCTTGAAATGCAGGCAAGCAAAGTCTCTTATAAAGAATAATCTTATCGTATGCCCCGTTCTCCTAGAGGTCTGTCAAGAATGCTGACCTTAAAGGGAGTGGCGGGAGGTGGGCTTGCTCTGCTTTGTTCTCTGCCAAAGGCTTCCTGAATGCTGAGGGATGGACGCTGGTTCTTAAGGAAGGCATTTAATTAAGTTTTTAGCATTGTATTTCCCTGACAACCCTCAAAAGCCAAACTTCATTGTTTAATGACAAATCTCATTCATAATCAGTAAATAAAAGTAAAGTTTGCAGGATTACTGAGCAAAGCTCAAAAGCAGCACAGGAAACAATGGAAAGGTCACAGGTGAAGAGGGGATTCAGGGACGTTACTCTGTATTAAGAACTGCCTAATAAAGCCAAGAACTGTGTAATAAAACCATGGTTTGATAATATGGGTTTCAGTTTACATTCGGGTCATGCTGCCGGAACATCACACAAGTCTAGCTTTCTAATAATTGATGATTTTGCATAAACCAAAGAACCTGTACTAGCCAGAGTCAGATTTGGGAAAGGAAACTTCTGATGTCCCATCCCAAATCATGTATTCACAAGTAAAATATTTTAGATGATGATTTTAGAATATCTACTGTGAAAGTGAATGATTTGAGTCAATTAAACAAATACACATTTTCATTAAATTACAATGATAAAACCTTCAGATATTTTTTCATATCTTAGTATAATTACTTTTTGAGGAAAACATGTAAATTACATAAATATTTTATTAATGTATCATTTTTTTCCCTCAGTAGTTTTTCTAGAGACTCAGTGATTTGAATATTTCTTACCCAAGTGATAATGAAGCATGTTCCTTTGTACAAGCTCAAAAAATAATTATCTGTTCATTTTAAAATATAATTGTCTTTGTATATAACAAAACAGTTACAATATGCTATATGTCAAGCTTTTATTGTTAGTTTGGAAGATAGACATGTACAGTGAGGATTTGGAGGGTTTGTTTACATAGAAACTGTATTACATTAATTCTTTTATTTGAATTTTTTCAGATTGCCTTGTACAAATTTCTGGTAATAAAATTTCTATTTTTATTCTTAATTCCCTTGTAGATCCAAGTGATAGTTGGGGGAAAGGCATGGGTGTAAGCGTGAGTAGCTTTCTGTTCCATACTCAGGTGACTTTCACTTTCATTCAAACATTAGTTCAGGAGAGCGAAACTGGACAAGCCAACAAAAGAAGCTACTTTTCTCAAGCTGAAATATCATTTCAGAGTCTGTATCTTCTGCCAATTTTTTGATGTACACCTCTTAGTTCAAATGTGTTTTAATTGATATTTTGAAAGAATGTTGAAGTACTCATACCTGAATTTTTCTCCTCCTTTTAATCTCTTTAAAATTATGAAATATAGCTCACTTAAAACGTGTAAACAAGTAGAGAATATAATGAGTTATTTAAATGTAACCCCTACCCAGATCAAGAAACGGAGCATGCTGGCACCTCACAAGGGCCCTTGGTGCCCCTTAGTGATTAGAACTGCCTCCTCCCACACCACAGTGTGACCAGTAACCTGAGACTTTATTATAGTCTCTTTCTTAGTGTTCTTTTATAATTTTGCCACCTAATTATTCTTTCCTAAGCAATATAATTTTGCATGTTTAATTAAATGAGTCATACCACATGCATTCTTCTGGATCTGGCTCAGAAACTATCTCATTTTAAAAATTTGCCTGTGTTATGTGCTGCTCAAGATTGTTCACAATATTCCACTGAATGCTTGCTCCACAGTCTATCCATATTCTGTTGGTGGGTAGTTGCGTTGCTTCCAGTTTTTGCCTTTTGTAAACACTGCAGCTGTTGATAAGCTTGTCTTCTGTTGCCCATAACCACGCATCTCTATAAGGTATATATGTAGGCATAGAATTCCTGATATTTAAGGCTACAAATATATTCACCTCAGGGGAGAATGTCGTATTCTTAGATAGTGTACACTCCTATTAGCACTGTATGAGAATTCTTGTTGGTCCGCATAGTTGAACCATGTTCTTGGTTTTTGTCATACTCCCGTATTTAGCCGTTCTGTGGTATGTGGTAGTATCTTACTGTTTATAAAGTTGTAGAGGTTTGTTTGTTTGTTTTTTTGTAATAGTCTCAGATACCTTTTTATATGTTCATTGGACATTTGTATAGTCTCTTGAGGCTTCCCAGGTGGCTCAATGGTAAAGAACCCACCTGCCTATGCAGGGGATGCAGATTCAATCCCTGGCTCTGGAAGATGCCCTGGAGAAGGAAATGGCAAGCCACTGCAGTACCCCTGCCTGGGAAATCCCATGGACAGAGGAGCCTGGTGGGCTGCAGTCCATGGGGTCGCCAAGAGTCAGAGACGCGACTGAGCGCACTCTCACAGATGAAGTGCCTGTAAAGCGCTCGCCTCTTCTGTTTCCTTCTCTCTCACCTTACTGATTTGTGGCAGCCCTTGATGTGTTCTGGATATGAACCCTTTGTGAACCGTGTGTTTTACAGATACCATCTCCCATTCCAGTTTGCCTTTTCATTCTGTATTGTGTCATTGAACATGAGGTCTTAATTTTAGTGTAGTCAAGGTTTTCAGCATTTTCTGTTATTGTTAATGATTTTGAGTTTTTGTTACCTCAAGAAGTCTTTCCTTACTTAACCTAAGTCACAAAGGTAATGTATTTGTTTCTGATAGCTTTATCATTATACTCTTTAAATTTAGCTTAATGATACACTTGTAGTTAAATTAGGCATGTAGCATAAGTTAGTGGATTTTCTTCTTTTTCTTTTCCAAATGGATATTGCATTGTCTCAACACAATTTAATTAGCCCCGTTTTGTTGGACTCTTATTTTTGAATTTTGAAAGTACTTTATATATTGCAAATGCAAGTTCTCTGTCAGATGTGTGATTTACAGATGTTTTCTGCCAATGTATGTCTAGTCTTTATCCTCTTAACTGATATCTTCTTTTAAACAAAAGTTTCTCATTTTGGTCAAGTTTAATATATCAGTGTCATGGACTGTGCTTGTGGTTTCATATCCAAGAACTCTCTGCCTGACCTACATGTATTCTCATGTCTTTTTTTCTAGACGTTTTAAAATGTTGGATATGGCAGTTAGGTCTATGATGTTTTTGAGTTATTGTCTGTGTTAGGTATTAAGTATAGATTAATGTTAATGTTTTTGGCACGCAGATATCCAGAACCATTTGTTGAAAAGATTATATATCGATTCAGTTGATTTTGTACTTTTGCCAAAAAATCAGTTGATTATATTTGTGTGAGTTGATTTCTGAACTCTTTATTCTCCTTTTTGATACCATACTTCCTTGATTATTGCAGCTTTGTAGTAATCCTTGAAATCACGTGGTGTGAGACTCCCAGCTATGTTCTATCAAAATTGCTTTGACTATTTTAAAGTCTTTGCCTTTCCTCATAAATTTGAGGTGGTTATATCTACTATAAGTCCTGCTGGGATTTTGATTAGGCTTGCATTGGATCTGTAGATCAATAGATCAAATTATTATGTCAGCAATAATGAGTCTTCCAATCTGTGAACATGATTTCTCTCTCTATTTAGGTTGTCTTTATTTCATTTATGTTTTGTGGTTTTCAGCATACAAATCTTGCAAAATTTTTGTCAGATTTGTATCTAAGCATTTCTGTTGTCTTTTTCTTTCATTCTTTCATATTGTAAATGTACAGTTTTTAAAAAGTATTTTTTACTTGTAGTTGCTAATTGCTGGTATTTAGAGTACATCATGAGAAACGCTGGACTGGAAAAAACACAAGCTGGAATCAAGATTGCCAGGAGAAATATCAATAATCTCAGGTATGCAGATGATACCGCCCTTATGGCAGAAAGTGAAGAGGAGCTAAAAGCCTCTTGATGAAAGTGAAAGAGGAGAGTGAAAAAGTTGGCTTAAAGCTCAACATTCAGAAAACGAAGATCATGGCATCCGGTCCCATCACTTCATGGGAAATAGATGGGGAAACAGTGGAAACAGTGTCAGACTTTAGTTTTTTGGGCTCCAAAATCACTGCAGATGGTGACTGCAGCCATGAAATTAAAAGACACTTACTCCTTGGAAGAAAAGTTATGACCAACCTAAACAGCACATTCAAAAGCAGAAACATTACTTTGCCAACAAAGGTCCGTCTAGTCAAGGCTATGGTTTTTCAAGTGGTCATGTATGGATGTGAGAGTTGGACTGTGAAGAAGGCTGAGGGCTGAAGAATTGATGCTTTTGAACTGTGGTGTTGGAGAAGACTCTTGAGAGTCCCTTGGAC
The DNA here is from genome assembly GCA_006410735.1 of Raphicerus campestris. Lineage (NCBI taxonomy): Eukaryota > Metazoa > Chordata > Mammalia > Artiodactyla > Bovidae > Raphicerus > Raphicerus campestris. The sequence continues at coordinate 184,797 of SJYW01009341.1, read as the reverse complement.
TGCAAGGAGATCCAACCAGTCCATTCT
>SJYW01009341.1:111585-149130 GCA_006410735.1 Raphicerus campestris | reverse complement strand
TGGACTGTGAAGAAGGCTGAGTGCCGAAGAATTGATGCTTTTGAACTGTGGTGTTGGAGAAGACTCTTGAGAGTTCCTTGGACTGCAAAGAGATCAGCCCTGGGATTTCTTTGGAAGGACTGATGCTGAAGCTGAAACTCCAGTACTTTGGCCACCTCATGCAAAGAGTTGACTCATTGGAAAAAACTGATGCTGGGAGGGATTAGGGGCAGGAGGAGAAGGGGACAACAGAGGATGAGATGGCTGGATGGCATCACCGACTTGATGGACGTAAGTCTGAGTGAACTCTGGGTGTTGGTGATGGACAGGGAGGCCTGGCTTGCTGCAATTCATGGGGTCACAAAGAGTCGGACACAACTGAGCAACTGAACTGAACTGAACTTCTACCCTGCACCCAGCAGGTGCAGCTGAAAATTCATGAATGATGTTTGACTTACCTAAAACTTAATACTAATAGCTTATTAGATGCCTTACCAATAATATAAACAGTTGATTAACACAGATAAGGTATGTTATTTGTATTATATGGGCTTCCCAGGTGGCTCAGTGGTAAAGAATCCACCTATTAATGCAAGAGACTCAATAGATGTGGGTTTGATCCCTAGGAAGATCCCCTGGAGAAGGAAATGGCAGCCCATCCTACTATTCTTGCTTGGAAAATCCCATGGACAAAGGAGCTGGCTGGGCTACTGAGAGTAAGGGTCGCGAAGCGTCAGACATGACTGACCATGCCTACACTATGTTCTTAAACTAGAAAAAAGGAATGTTATTAAGAAAATTATAGGAAGAGAAAATTNCAAGAGACTCAATAGATGTGGGTTTGATCCCTAGGAAGATCCCCTGGAGAAGGAAATGGCAGCCCATCCTACTATTCTTACTTGGAAAATCCCATGGACAAAGGAGCTGGCTGGGCTACTGAGAGTAGGGGTCGCGAAGCATCAGACATGACTGACCATGCCTACAATATGTTCTTAAACTAGAAAAAAGGAATGTTATTAAGAAAATTATAGGAAGAGAAAATACATTTACAGTGCTTGACTGCATTTCTCAGTAATGTAAGTTTGCATCATCTGTTTATAAGATGAATCATCTCTCTCACCACCCCCATCAATACTGTCTTACAATAAAGCAAATCACTAGATGTTATATGTATTGCTAACACTAAACATCAAAAAAGAAAATATGAAAAAGAAACTCATGTTTATTTACAAGTACAGCAGTTCATGCAGTGATACTGGAGCAGCAACCGTGTGATTGCTCCGTGGTAGCCTGGTGTAATCAGTTGTTGCTCAGAAGCCTAGCCTGTACAAAAACCACTTACTTGTGTTATTGACAGGCTGGTAACGCAGTTTCTCCAATTACAAGATGGGGGAGGAGGAGAAAGAGGGAATACCATATAGTAATAGAATTCTTTGTAAGCAAAGTTATAAAACAGTAAGAAAACCAACATAAATATATTAAATATCACTCACTTTATGCCTAAGTAAGGATAGACTAGTATCTACAAGTATCTTATGCCTTCATGATACCTAACTTTTTCTTAGTTTTTTCAGTATATGTAGACTACATAGTNGAGTCTGAGTGAACTCTGGGAGTTGGTGATGGACAGGGAGGCCTGGTGTGCTGTGATTCATGGGGTCGCAAAGAGTCAGACCCACTGAGCGACTGAACTGAACTGAGCTGAAGGCGGTCAGGGGAACCTGGATTTGTAGCCAGTCAGAGGTCTGATAACAACCTGAACTTGCCATTGACCTCTGTGGTGGGGCGGGGAGCCCCTCCTGTAGGACTGAGTCCTTAACCTGTGGCATCTGATGCTGTCCCCTGGCAGGTAGTGTCAGAGNTTCCTAATATATTTATTGAAAAAAACTGGCTTATATATGTGTATATGCCATCCTGGATTTCTGCCTAGTGCACTTTTCTAAAGAAATGGAAAGAGAAATAGCCTGCCCAATTATTCCTTAGCCATTCCTTTTCCTTCCTGTGTGAACATAGAAAGAGAATATTAGAGGGACATCGTTTATAGGCTGGTGATAGTTCTGCTCTGTGCGTAGAAGGCAGAAGCGAGATTTCACTGTCCCCAAGTGTGGCAAAGGTCAGCCTCCAGCCCAAAGAGCTAAGCAGTGTACTTGTCGCAGTGTTGCTTTTTTCACAGTTCCCATGAGAAGCCACAGCTTGCCAAACTTCGATAAATACTTTCAGTTGGTCTGTTGTTGACAGTGTTTTGGTGAAGAGCCTGGGTTTAAAAGTAGGCATATTCTTAAGAATAATGCAAACTAAACCATACAATCATTTTGCAAAGTAAAGCAGATATGTGAAATGCCTTATGCAGTGCCTGCCACAAAATAAAGATCTGTGGGTTGCACTCCTGTTCTGAGAAGCTTGTCATCCCACACGGTTACTGCACTCTGTTGGTATACAGGTAAGCAACCTACCAAAGTGGAGGTTGCTATCAGTATTCTATCAGAATACTGTTCTCAGGTTTAAAATTAAAGACTTCTCTTGGGGCTGCTGAATTTTTTAAAGTAAACCCCAGGATCTCTATTGGTTTTGTTTCCTAATGTGAGGGAAAGTGTTGTTGGTAAAGGCAAAGAAAAGAAGCTGATGCTGGGAAAAAAAAAAAAAAAACAGAAAAAGACAAGAGTCCTGAATGTTTCGTGTTCCCTTGTGGCCTTGCCACGTGCCTTCCTTACCAAAGCTGTAGTTGTTCAGTGCTCAGCTCCATGAGGTATTCCGGCATCCTTCTGATAGATTCATTTTACCTAAACAGATTCTATTTAGATTTCTTTCCCTTGCACCCAGTAGTGCCATCTAAGGTATGTGTTCAGTAAACAGTAGCTCTTAGGAATAGTGAGAGAAACATAGACCATCCACTAGTCGAAAATACTTTTTACTGAAAGTTACATCGTTCTGCTAAATGCAGATGATTTTTCATGTTGTAATCTGAAACGTAAAGGTTCCACAGAGGTTCTCAAAGTATTCCTTGGAAAAGAATCATAACAAGCATCATAGTAGTTCTAACTCTTTGTATGGTTGTATGTGCCCAGAGGTCTGGGCATTTGGCTGCCACAGGCTCTTCTAGCATGCACTGTGTTCTAGGACCCCAAAATCAACATACGTGTCTCTCACAAGCTGCATTACATTACTATATCATTGATTGATGGTGAGTTTCCTTCATTAATGTTTTAATTTGTTTAAACCTCTCTAGTGCCTGAGGGGTATGTAACTTTGAGCCAGGTGCTGTGTGGGTATAAAATTAGATAGTTTGCTTCCTCCAGATACTTAGTACCTAATTATGAAACTGTGACATAAACCAGAGTTGAGCAGTAACAAGACTGCCACCTGAATAGTACAAATGATAATTCGTATTAGAAGCACAGGGTAGAATGATCCAGTGAATTGACATGCTCCTGAAGACTGTGATGGAGATGAAATTTGAACTGGGCCATAAAGNCTTATGCAGTGCCTGCCACAAAATAAAGATCTGTGGGTTGCACTCCTGTTCTGAGAAGCTTGTCATCCCACACGGTTACTGCACTCTGTTGGTATACAGGTAAGCAACCTACCAAAGTGGAGGTTGCTATCAGTATTCTATCAGAATACTGTTCTCAGGTTTAAAATTAAAGACTTCTCTTGGGGCTGCTGAATTTTTTAAAGTAAACCCCAGGATCTCTATTGGTTTTGTTTCCTAATGTGAGGGAAAGTGTTGTTGGTAAAGGCAAAGAAAAGAAGCTGATGCTGGGGAAAAAAAAAAACAACAGAAAAAGACAAGAGTCCTGAATGTTTCGTGTTCCCTTGTGGCCTTGCGACGTGCCTTCCTTACCAAAGCTGTAGTTGTTCAGTGCTCAGCTCCATGAGGTATTCCGGCATCCTTCTGATAGATTCATTTTACCTAAACAGATTCTATTTAGATTTCTTTCCCTTGCACCCAGTAATGCCATCTAAGGTATGTGTTCAATAAACAGTAGCTCTTAGGAATAGTGAGAGAAACATAGACCATCCACTAGTCGAAAATACTTTTTACTGAAAGTTACATCGTTCTGCTAAATGCAGATGATTTTTCATGTTGTAATCTGAAACGTAAAGGTTCCACAGAGGTTCTCAAAGTATTCCTTGGAAAAGAATCATAACAAGCATCATAGTAGTTCTAACTCTTTGTATGGTTGTATGTGCCCAGAGGTCTGGGCATTTGGCTGCCACAGGCTCTTCTAGCATGCACTGTGTTCTAGGACCCCAAAATCAACATACGTGTCTCTCACAAGCTGCATTACATTACTATATCATTGATTGATGGTGAGTTTCCTTCATTAATGTTTTAATTTGTTTAAACCTCTCTAGTGCCTGAGGGGTATGTAACTTTGAGCCAGGTGCTGTGTGGGTATAAAATTAGATAGTTTGCTTCCTCCAGATACTTAGTACCTAATTATGAAACTGTGACATAAACCAGAGTTGAGCAGTAACAAGACTGCCACCTGAATAGTACAAATGATAATTCGTATTAGAAGCACAGGGTAGAATGATCCAGTGAATTGACATGCTCCTGAAGACTGTGATGGAGATGAAATTTGAACTGGGCCATAAAGAGTAGGAAGGATTTGGGCAGGGAAAATGCATTCTTGGTAAAGGAAACAAAGGTGAATGATGAAAATGTACCACTATTCTTTCTATTAGTAGAGATTAACTAGTTTCAATAGACAGCATATTAAAAAGCAGAGACATTACTTTGCTGACAAAGGTCCATATAGTCAAAGCAATGGTTTTTCCAGTAGTCACATATGGATGTGAAAGTTGGACCATGAAGAAGGCTGAGTACTAAAGAATTGATGCTTTTGAACTGTGGTGCTAGAGAAAACTCTTTGCGAGTCCCTTGGACTGCAAAGACATCAAACCAGTCCATCCTGAAGGAAATCAACCCTGAATATTCATTGGAAGGACTGATGCTGAAGTTAAAGCTCCAGTACTTCGGCCACCTGATGTGAAGAGCCGACTCATTGGACAAGCCCCTGATGCTGGGCAAGATTGAAGGCAGGAGGAGAAGGGGACGACAGATGAGATGGTTGGATGGCGTCGCTGACTCAATGGATGTGAGTTTGAGCCAACTCCAGATGATGAAGGATGAAAACCTGGCATGGTGTAGTCCGTGGAGTCACAAAGAGTTGGACATGACTGAGCAATTGAACCCACAACTGGTTTCAGCGATAGGTTAGTGCTTTCAAATATCAGGTTAAGGAGGGAGAGTGGAGACGATTGGTGCCACTGAAGGTAATTGAGCTTATGATTTAGTGAATGTGAAATTGCCTTCCAGCTTTGATCTACTGCCATGTAAAAACTAAAAACGCAGTCTGAGGATTTTTCCAGATGGTTCTTAAGTGTACAGAGTGTCACTTCCATACTAAAGAAAACTAGGGTTCTCTTATTTGAAGCATCTTAGACACCCACCAGCACCCTATGGAACTATATCCCCAGGGCAGAGGTTAACCGCAGGGCTTCTCAGAGTGCAGGGTCTTGAGGACAACCACCCATCATAACTTACTTTATGAAGAGGTGAAGACAAAGGGTAGATTTGACTCGTTCCTGGGTAATTCCAGCTGAGTTATGTGGACCAGAAGCTGAGCCTTAAAAGATGATACCCAGATTTTCAACAAGAAAGTTTCAGTCTGATAGTAGTAGAAATAAAAGTAAAAATGATAAGTGGCAGCCAAGAAGGTAACCATTAGAGGAAAGTAAATGGAAAACAGAGAAAAGAAAACTACTTAGAAAATTATGATAAGAAGTTGATGAGAAAAGTGAAGTCAGGCCACAGGTTTTGAGGGAGAGTGATTAATTTTAAACAAACAATGGTTCAATATTCAGTGGAGCCTTATAGAGTCTGTATAGTAAAACTGAGATTCTCAGGGGGCGCTAGTGGTAAAGAACCTGCCTGTCAATGCAGGAGAAGTAAGAGATGCAGGTTCGATCCCTGGGTTGGGAAGATCCCCTGAGAAAGGCATGGCAAACCCGTTCCAGTATTTTTGCTCGGGAAATGCTGTGGACCGAGGAGCCTGGCAGCTGGGGTCCATTGGGTCAGATAAGTTAACAGCATGCACCCTGGAGCCCAACTGCTGGTGCTTTTGTCCTGATTTTGCCAACTCCAGATGAGTAAATTCCTTAAACTTTTTTCTCTGGCTTGATTTCCTATTCTGTATTCATTTTCTTAACCTGTTGCGGTAAAGTGTTTAGAGCGGTCCGAGCATATAAAGCAGGCTGTGTGATGCTAGTGCTGCTGTTCTTCCTGGTTTCAGCTAATACACGTGAAAGCTTTAGCACCTGGAGCAGGGCAGAGCCACGGGGTTGAGTCATTGCTGTGGAGGATGTGGTTGAATCCGTTATCAGCAGGTGAATTCTTAGACTCTGTTTCTCCTTATACAGATGTTCTGTCTCTCAGTTTGTCATTTCTGTCTTTCACTTACCTATTTTTATACAGTTCGTGGGTCGCCAAGAGTTGGATACGACTGAGTACTCACATAAACATTTCCTCCTATTCCAGCCAGGTCCCCAAATCTGCTTTAAGTTAAAACTTCCACAGAAAAGGTTGAGAATGTAGAGGTGCAGTTTGAGTTCCAAGGTTTGACATAAGGCACTTCTAGTGAATCTCACTGTTTTCCTGGCCTGTGCTTAGATAGGACTTCCCTGGGGGCTCAGATGGTGAAGCATCTGTCTACAATGTGGGAGGACCTTGGTTTGATCCCTGGGTCGGGAAGATACCCTGGAGAAGGAAATGGCAACCCATTCCAGTACTCTTGCCTAGAAAATCCCATGGATGGAGACGCTCTTTTATGGTGAACTCTGAAATGCTCACCAAAACACAGACAAGCAAGGTTAACAACTTGTGAGAAAGAAGGGAATCCATGGTGCATCTAAGCACAAAGTGAAAGAAAGTGAAAGTGAAGTTGCTCAGTCATGTCTGACTCTTTGCGACCCCATGGGCAAGTAGCCTGCACAAGGCTCCTCCGTCCATGGGATTTTCTAGGCAAGAGTACTGGAATGGATTGCGTCTGTTGTACCACCACAAAGGAACGTCCTCATTGTCCAGTCACTGCTGTGTACTGCACCAGCACATCCTGAATTATACTTTTAGTTTTTATGCTCTTTTATGGTGAACTCTGAGACGCTAAAGACTCTGCCTGCAGTGTGGGAGACCTGGGTTCAATCCCTGGGTTGGGAACATCCCCTGGAGAAGGGAATGGCAACTTATTCCAGTACTCTTGCCTGGGAAATCCCATGGATGGAGGAGCCTGGTGGGCTGCAGTCCACGGGGCTGCAAAGAGTCACACCGCTGAGCAACGAACACTAGCACTGTCAGCTCAAAGTGGTTAGCAGTCACTAGTCTCCATTAATATGTGTCCTTTTTTCATCTTTGAGATAATCACTTATAAGGGCTATAGCTATTTTTTGTTTTGCTTTAAATGAGGGAGGGTAAATAATTTTTGTAGTCCCGATCATATGCACAAAATATCTTTTCAGGGCACCACATGAGAACTACAAGAAAAATATGTTTACTTCCGTGGATATAATCAAAAAGCTTTGCGAACAAGTGAGCTAAATTTAATTTGTGTCTGTTTTGTGTATTTAATAATCCTAGTTAAAGTTTGTTTGAAATACAACATGGAGGTAATAGTTTCTTTAAAAACTGATTATCTAAGAAACATTTTTTTTTAATGGGCACTTGGACTTGTAAAAATGCCTGGTATGGCAAGTTATTGAAATGCTTTTCAGCTGATTGAAATGTTACTTTTAATTTTTTACTTTTGAAAGATGTACGTGGTAGTTAACTCCAGGCAGCACCAAAGGCCACAGATGGTGAGGAGTGACCCTCTCACCCTTCAGACTCTCCTGTGTCAGTGTTCTTCACCTAGAGGCAGTCACTGTATCTTAAATATGCAGGATATCCTTGAGTATCCTTGAAGGATGTTTTATGCATATTCAAATCTAGGAGTGTATAGAACCTTTAACACAATTGTTGCTAGGCTGCATTTTTCATTTAACACTTCGCTTTAGAGATGTTCCATTGATAAGGAGCATTGGGGTCTGCTTGTTATTCTAATTTGAAAGCATAGTGTAATATTATGGTTTATAAGAGAAAATATATATAGTCTTAGTCTCTATTTCTAGCACAGAAAAAACTTTGACATTTCCTAGGAGGAAAACCGTGGTGCCTTATGTTAATGAGATGACTTTGGGAAAGGCTCTAAATGTGGGGTCCTTGCCTGTGGAGCCAACCACGTGGCAAGAACTTGATTGGAACTTTTAGTCTCACCCTCTGATCTCTGAGGAGAGAAGGGCTGGAAATTGAGTTCAGTTGCCTGCAGTCAGTAGGAACTCATAAAAACCCACAAGGTGAGGTGTTCAGAGAGTTTCCAGGCTGGTGAACCAGAAATGCTTAAATGTGCCACTGGGCCAGGCTCCATACTCTGAGGACAGAAGCTCCTTTGTTTAGGATCTTGTCCTGTGTTTCTCTTCATCTGACTGTTTTAATTCATGTCCTCCAGTATCTTCTGTAATAAACTGGTAATCTAGTTAGTAAACTGCTTTTCTAAGTCCTGTCAGCTGCTCTAGCAACAGAAGGGGAAAGACTAGAGATCTCGTCAAGAAAATTAGAGATACCAAGGGAACATTTCATGCAAAGATGGACTCGATAAAGGACAGAAATGGTCTGGACCTAACAGAAGCAGAAGATATTAAAAAGAGGTGGCAAGAATACACGGAAGAACTGTACAGAAAAGATCTTCACAGCCCAGATAATCATGATGGTGTGATCACTAATCTAGAGCCAGACATCTTGGAATGTGAAGTCAAGTGGGCCTTAGAAAGCATCACTACGAACAAAGCTAGTGGAGGTGATGGAATTCCAGTGGAGCTGTTTCAAATCCTGAAAGATGATGCCGTGAAAGTGCTGCACTCAATATGCCAGCAAATTTGGAAAACTCAGCAGTGGCCACAGGACTGGAAAAGGTCAGTTTTCATTCCAATCCCAAAGAAAGGCANGCCGAAGAAATGATGCTTTTGAACTGGTGCTGGAGAAGACTCTTGAGAGTCCCTTGGACTGCAGGGAGATCCAACCTGTCCATTCTGAAGGAAATCAACCCTGGGATTTCTTTGGAAGAAACGATGCTAAAGCTGAAACTTCAGTACTTTGGCCACCTCATGCGAAGAGTTGACTCATTGGAAAAGATTCTGATACTGGGAGGGATTGGGGGCAGGAGGAGAGGGGATGACAGAGAATGAGATGGCTGGATGGCATCACGGACTCAATGGACGTGAGTCTGAGTGAACTCTGGGAGTTGGTGATGGACAGGGAGGCCTTGTGTGCTGTGATTCATGGGGTCGCAAAGAGTCAGACCCACTGAGCGACTGAACTGAACTGAGCTGAAGGCGGTCAGGGTAACCTGGATTTGTAGCCAGTCAGAGGTCTGATAACAACCTGAACTTGCCATTGACCTCTGTGGTGGGGCGGGGAGCCCCTCCTGTAGGACTGAGTCCTTAACCTGTGGCATCTGATGCTGTCCCCTGGCAGGTAGTGTCAGAGCTGTGTTAAGCTGTAGAACAGCTAGCTGGCCTTGGAGTGTTGTGTGGATGTGTGAGGAAAACCCACACACTTTGGAATTGGACATAGTGTTTCATTCCATGGATATACAGCTCCCAGACTCTCATCTAAAAATGTTCATAACTGGTAGTTGATAAGCTAATCGAAGTCTGACAGAGGAAGCATTTTAAATGATCTGTAATCATTTTACTGTAATAATGTGTAATAATCCAGCTGGTTTTTTAAAGATTGGGCTAAGGCTTTTGGTTGACAATGTAGAGTCCACTAATAGGAGTTCAGTGTTACTTTCCTTACATAGACCATTGCCAGGGTGTTAGCTCTAATTCCCCTTTGGGGTTTCTTAAAGTGATGTAAGAATTTAGATACCCAAGATAAGGTCTGCATATGTTAACTGCCTTGAAAGTGAAAGTGAAGTCACTCAGTCGTGTCGGACTCTTTGCGACCCCATGGAGTAGTAGCCTACCAGACTCCTCCCTCCATGGGATTCTCCAGGCAAGAGTACTGGAGTGGGTTGCCATTTCCTTCTCCAGGGGATCTTCCTGACCCAGGGATCGAACCTGTCTCTCCCGCATTGCAGGCAGACGCTTTAACCACTGAGCCACCGGGGAAGCCCTTAGTATATCAGCTGTCTTGGCTGTACCCAGTTCAACAGTACTTTTTTTGGTAGCTTGCCTGTATTGAGTCTTTATATAGTATTAACCTAGTGATCATACAGACAATTTGCTTTTTCTTCACTCCTGTTTCATCAGTTTAAATAATATTTAAATAAATCGCATGTATGATTGCAGGGACAGTTGGCACAAGCAGTTGTGTTAGCACCCCTCTCTTCCCCTTGGTGCACGCACACACACACAGCGATAGGGTGCACACGCAGGGCCTTGGTTGCAGCGGTCTAATACTCAAAACACATGCTGTGCCGAAGTCACCCTTACTCGGGAAACAGAACGTTGATTAACTTGAGTCAGTTAACCAGAAGGTTGGTGAAGAACTGCTTGTGTTTCATAGTTGTTAATAACCGTTTACTTGTTGATGGGCATTTACATTGTTTTCAGCATTTTGCTTCCAACTGTGGTCAATAAATATACCTAAAGTTTTTCTCACACATAGCAGTATCTTTAAAAAAAAAAAAAACACAAAAAACCTTGAAGTGAAATTCAGTGTGTGTAAGATAGTCATTTTTTCATTCTAATAAATTTTGTTGAAAGGAATGTAAGTGTTTTATTGTATCATTTTCAGTATTTAATTGCAGCTAAATATGATAGGTAAAATTTTTTCTTTCAAAATTAATCAGTTTGTCCCTTAGTTTTTCCTCTCTACAGATCAAAGGGAAAAAACGTTCATAGTCATAAAATACATTTAATAGGATTCAAGGCATTGAGTCAGAATTCCAGCCATCTCTCACACATAAATGTGAGTGTGTGTGTGTTCTGTGAGTGCTGTGTGTGTGGTTTATACTGTGGAGGAGATGTTTTTCCTCAGTTTGAGTGGCTTGAAAGAAAGAAAGAAAGTGAAGTCGCTCAGTTGTGTCTGACTTTGCAACTCCATGGACTATAGCCTACCAGGCTTCTTCATCCGTAGGATTTTCCAGGCAAGAGTACTGGAGTAGTTTTGCTATTTCCTTCTCCAGGGGATCTTCCTGACCCAGGGATACCATAGAATAGAGAAGGAAATGGCAGATCACTCCAGTATTCTTGCCTGGAGAATCTTCATGGATAGAAGAGCCTGGCAGATTACAGTCCATGGGGTCACAGGAGTTGGATGTGACTTAGCAACGAAACCACTGACCACCAAATACCATAGGGAAGTCTGATGTGTTAGTGATTAACACTGGAAAGCCTTCAGCCAAGGATCCTTTTATTAAAGTGATTAAATTTAGGACTCACCTTTGAATAAAGCCTTATATTTTAGTGGTTATGTGTTAGCTTTTTCAATGACTGTCAGGAGCCACATTGGGCATTACTGACAAAATGGAGGCACAGCCCCAACCCCCTCTCCTCATCCCGCGGGCACAGTCCCGGGATGAAGGAGTTAGGTCTTGTGATTTTGACTTGTTCTTTCCTTTCTTCGGTTGAGTTGGCTGGAAAGAATGTTAAGGTGCTTCTTGTTCTTGAGAGAAGCATGAGAAAGCACAAAGCCTTCTGCAGTTGTGCCCAAAAATAATCTATAAAGAAACCATTGACGTTTGTTCAAGGATCTTTACAAAGAATGTCCCAGGATGAGCACATAGGCCGCAGCTTGAGGCCATGGGAAGGATTGTTACCTGAGACCTGTTTGTGAGGGGAATGCTTATGGCAAAGGAATTTTGCTGAGCTTAGGGTTTAGAAATAATTAAATATATCTAGAGCCTTTTTAGGAGATAGTGAGCTTAGGATACTAGGGGCAAGCAGGATTTAAAAAGATAAAAAACAGAGGGATATGGTATGCAGCGCAGACATAAGCATGAGTTACAATGTAACTCTGGTTGAAGGACAATAATGATTTATGGAGACAAAATATGGGTGAGGGGGAGCTGAAAATGTAAAACTTCTGATCTAATGCTTTTGTCAAAGTATAAAAGAAGACCTGACCACTTGAAATAAACATACAGTCCCGCACCTTGAGTCAGAGGCTGCATCATTCTCCACCGACACTGCTCATCTCTTCAGGCTCATTCCCTTGCTGCTGGAGCTGGACTCTGGCAAATGACTATTTGTCCAATAATTTCTATGCAAACTATTTGTTTAATTGGGTATGTATTGGAATAAAAAATATGATCTTGTGGAAATTAACTGGGCTTTAGAGAGACAACTGTTAGCTTATAAAAAAACAGTAACAACCACTNCCTTGCTGCTGGAGCTGGACTCTGGCAAATGACTATTTGTCCAATAATTTCTATGCAAACTATTTGTTTAATGGGGTATGTATTGGAATAAAAAATATGATCTTGTGGAAATTAACTGGGCTTTAGAGAGACAACTGTTAGCTCATAAAAAAACAGTAACAACCACTATATCAACCTCTTTTTTCTTTCTCACCTGTTACTATTTTTTAAGGACACAAATATATTAACATTATATGAAGAAATTTTTATGAAGCCAGTTATAATTATGTATTATACACATTTTATAATAATTTTATATAAATACATCTAAACCTTTTTAGAATTGCCTGTGAATATTTTTAACCCCTGTTTTGATTAGCACTTTTTTTCCCCTAATTTATTCCCATTGGCCTAACAATCTTTTCTTAGTGTAGAGTATTGCCAAACTGGGAAATTACTGTGATGTGAAATTTTTCATTTTTTTAATCTTGAAAGTTACAATATTATGGTAATACAAGAGACCCCCCCCCAACATACCCATTTTTTAGTTGTTATTTACTTACTTACTCGTGTGTGGCTGCACTAGGTCTGTGTTGCTGCCATGTGGGTTTTCTCTAGTTGCAGTGCATGGCAGCTACACTCTTAACTGCGGTGCTGGGGCTTCTGCGTTGCTGTGACTTCTCTTATTGTGGAGCACGGGCTCAGGAGTTGTGGCACACAGGCTTAGGAGCTCCTTGGCATGTAGAATCTTCCCAGACTAGGGATCAAATCCATGTCCCCTGCACTGGCAGGTGGACTGCCATCCGCTGGACTGCCAGAGATGTTCATGATACTTATTTAAGAATTTTATTTCTCTTAATAGTCTAGAAGTCAGTGGTTCAACTGTGTGTTGTTGGGGCAGCTTTGCTCTACAAGATCATTCAGTATGTTTTGCTTAAGTCTTGTAGGATATTAGCCTACCTCTGCGTGGTCAAAGCTGGCACAGTTTCACACGTGCTGTTCAGTGTGAGGGAGGTGGGGAATGTTAGTCTTGGCTCTGGAGTAGTTTCTTTAGGCTAAAGGTGTCAAAGTTGTGCCATTCCTTCCTCCTACACATGATCTGTCCACACTAAGTAGCAACGCTTCAAGGCGTGCCAGGAGTCTGTTCTCTTGCTGGGTGGGTCAGTAACCAGGTAAAACTTTATTCCTCTGGACAAAGAGGGAAACGGGTAAGGAAAAAAACTAATAATCTGGCTCAAAAACCAGTATCTAAAAATTTGGTTGTAAATTTCAAAATAAATATTTGTAAATAAATAGCTTTCTCAGATGCAGTGACTTCAGCACACTGTTGAAACTTTAGATGAGGTATATTTTGAACTGAATCTCTAAATGTGACATTACTCTAAGATCCTGCTTCTCAAACTGGAGGATCTTATTGTTTGAGGCAAGAAGTATACACAGCCGTGCATTTAGATATAGCTGCCATTTCTAGAGGAAGGTTGGAAGACTGTATAGGATAAGAATATATTTTAGAGCCAAAACCAAAATTGGCAGGAACTTTAAGAAAAACCTTAAGATTATTTTAAGAGATAATTTCAGATCCCCAGAGATATTTTCTACTTTTGCCACTGTAGTTCTATGGAAACATTTTGATAGGGGCTTCCCTGGTGGGGAACATTTTGATAAGCAACCTTTTGGTTTGTTAGGGTTTGTTTTATAAACTGTGAAATTGTGGAAATATATTTGGGGGAGGTGGGCAAGTAGTATGAAGTAAAGGAAATCTTCCTATATATATTAGCAATATAGTCATCTTTATTCAGAGAAAGTCTAAGAAGCTATTGCTTTGTCATCTTAGATTTATCTTTTATTCTTAGCTATATTTTATACTATTAAAGCCAAAATATTTTTTTTAGGCTTTTCTTCTCCTAGCAAAGAAATAGTCTGTTAATGAGACTTGCATACTAGAGTTGTGGAAGTAGTAAGCTATAGTTTATAGTGGGTTTTCTTCATTTAAAGTATATTAAAATTAACTTTATATTAAAATTTATGTTCCACCTTTCCTTCTTATCACAGGACAATGAAAAGAGAACTCCACTGCATGCTGCTGCCTATCTTGGAGATGCAGAAATCATTGAATTGCTTATTTTATCTGGTATGGTCAGCTCTGTGTAAGAGCACATCATGTATATTTTTGTCATTAATATTTATTAAACCTCACTATTTCTTCAAATTTGTTAGATAACCTGAAACTTATTTGTTTATTCTGGAAGTAATGGTCTCATAACATGTCCCAGGTAGTCTTCTGGTACTGAGAGTACATTGGAAAAGAAATCACCTCCTTTGTGGAGCATATAACTCTGAAGAAAAACAGGCTACGGATTCAAGTAAACTTTACAATATGTAAAATGAGATAAATGCTTTGGAAAAATGAAAAAATAGATCAGAATGCAGTCAGCCCTCTCTATTCACAGGTTCTCTATTCATGGATTGAACCAACCGCAGGTGAAAAATAGATTAAAAATATGCCAGAGTGTTCCAGGGGGAAAATTTGAATTTACCATTCAGTGGCAGCTGTTTACATAGCATTATATTCTATTTACTGCTATTTATATAGTGTATTAGGTATTATAAGTAATCTAGAGAAAATTTAAAATATTCAGAAGCATATGTATAGGTTATATGCAGATACTATGACATTTTATATAAGAACTTTGAGCATCTGTGAATTTTGATATCCACAGGGAGTCTTCCAACCAGTTTCCCTGCGAATGATGAGGGACAGCTATGATGGAGAGGGATAAGCATTATATAGCGTTGGGTGTTACACAAAGTAGGCATACAAGGCCTCATTGACCACAGAGTTACTAGAAGATGATTATAGTTCTTCAAGGAGGAGGTGATGGTAGCTTGGAGCTAGTCTAGCATTAGAAGGATAAGAAATTATATGATAGTAGGTATATTTTGAAAATGATGGCAGCAAGATTTATGTCTTTAAATAGCATATATCTAATTCTTTTTGAGGGCTTGTAAAATTTATTTTAGGAGATTGTACTTTATTTTTAACTTCTAAACTGTTCAAAACCTTATATATGAAGAAATTGTATAACAGCCTCCTATAGAATAGCTCCTATGGTGGTCAGACTTCTTGCAAACCTAAAATAGGTGATCAAAGAGAGCTTAGAAATATTTTTGTAGTACCAAGATTATTTTACAATAATCTGATATTTATTGAGAAAGGATGCTCATGTTCAAATTCAGCTTGTGTTGTCAGATTGCACAGAGATAGTCATAAGGCAGTTGGAGAGATAATGTCATTTCTTTGATATTTGGGAGAAGGAGCACTGAAGAGACATTCTGAGTGAAAATCCTACTAAATAGTAGCCTGAACAGAATTTTTGCCATAATAAATTAATAAATTTTTTTACTGTGGTTTTTATAACAAGTTGCATGAGTGTATAGAGTTATATTAGGTTGGTGCAAACATAATTGTACTTTCAGACCATGAATTTTAAATCATTATAACTAGGCTCAAACACATCTTTATTAATCAAAATATGAACCATTATAATCAGCACATTTTTGCCAATGAGAAATAAGTTTGTGTATTTGTATAGCATAAAAATCTGTGCTTCGGGATTTGACAAACTCTTGGAAAGCATTTTTCCTGCCTCCAGCTGGTCGTGGAAGCATTTTCCCTGCAAAAAGTTGTTGAGATGCTTCAGGAAATGGTAGTTGGTTGGCAGGAGGTATCAGGTGAATATGGCAGATGTGGCAGGNTGTATGGATGTGAGAGTTGGACTGTGAAGAAGGCTGAGTGCCGCAGAATTGATGCTTTTGAACTGTGGTGTTGGAGAAGACTCTTGAGAGTCCCTTGGACTACAAGGAGATCCAACCAGTCCATTCTGAAGGAGATCAGCCCTAGGATTTCTTTGGAAAGAATGATGCTGAATCTGAAACTCCAGTACTTGGCCACCTCATGCGAAGAGTTGACTCATTGGAAAAGACCCTGATGCTGGGGGGGATTGGGGGCAGGAGGAGAAGGGGATGACCGAGGATGAGACGGCTGGATGGCATCACGGACTCGATGGACGTGAGTCTGAGTGAACTCCGGGAGTTGGTGATGGACAGGGAGGCCTGGCGTGCTGCAATTCATGGGGTCGCAAAGAGTTGGACACGACTGAGGAACTGAAGTAAAGCCCAGACACGGCCCCAGAATCCTCCTCCAGCAGAACTCTAGGCAGAACTCTTTAAGAACTCAGATAGTCAGGAGGTGAGGTTGCTCAGTGGTAACTGTAGGTCCCCAGAGCTGAAGTCTGCAATCTTCAGCTGCCTGCTCTGCTTTCCCTCGCCAGTCAAGACTGGGCTTGGTGCCTTCTATTTGGCTCTCAGGCTCAGCTTGTTTGGCTCAGTCTTTCCTCTCGCTTCTGCACTTATTCCCTTGATGATTTCTTGTATTCTCAAGATTTTTAAAAAACTTTTTATTTTATATTGGAGTATAGTTGATTAACAACGTGTTAAGATATCATTTTAAATCCAATCCACGTATTGGCCCTTCTCAAACTTATATTTTTTTAGACTAGATCTCTCCCAAACTCCAACTACCTATACATCATCTCCACTTAGAAGACTTAAGGACATCTCCAAGTGACCATGTCCAAAACTCAACTTCAGATTTCACACCTAGAATCTCCTTCATCCTGCTAGGATTTGTCCATCTTGATTGACATTCAATTTATTCCCACAGATGCTCAGAACAAAACACTTAAGAGCCATCCTTGGTTCTTCTCAGTCTTTCTCACACCATCAGGAAATTCTATTGGCTCTGCCTTCAAAAATAAATCAGAACACTCTGCCACCTTACCTCTGGCACTACCACCATGCTGGGCTGAGATACATCTCTCACAGGATTGTTGCAACTGACTTGACTACTTATAAATTTGACTTTTTTAATGTTATATACCCAACATAGTGATCCAGAGTGACCCATGACCCTAGGTATTCTATATCCAGCATAGTAGCCAGAAGGATGCTCTTCAAAATTAAGGCTGATTGTGCCACTCTTCTGTCCAAAATATCCCAGTGGCTCCCATTTCACTTAGGACAAAAGGCTTTTTAATGACTTACAAAGGTCTTCCCAACACAGGGATCAAACCTGGGTCTCCTGTACTATAGGCAGATTCTTTAACACCTGAGCCACCAGTAAAGCCCACACAGTATGAGCTTATATTCAGTGATCTCATCTTTCATTATATAACTCTTACTCCTTTTGAGGCATGCTGGCCTCCTTGATGCTTCTTGAAAACACCATACTGGCTTTTTGAATACTTTGCATTTGTAGTTTCCTCTTCCCAAAATGCTTATACCTTGGATGTCCATGTGACATTCTCTCAGCTCCAATGTTTTGCTCAAATGCTACCTCCTCAATGAAGCCCACCCTGATCACCCTATTTCACACTGCAAACCTTTCCTTCCTATCCGCTGCTCCCTCACTCTTCCTTCTCGTCCTTCTTCCACACCTGTCTCACCTCTTTCTTCATTCTTGTTTCTTTCCCTAGAGTTCTTTCCATCCACTGTGTGATAGAATTTACTTATTATCCTTATTGTTTATAATCTGTCTTTCCCTCTCTCTAGAATGTAATGCAAAAAGGGCAGGAATTTTTGTTTTGTTTATTGATATATTATTTCACACTTTATAGATAAGTGCCTGGTACATAATAGGTATCTAAAAACTATGTGTTGAATGAATGAATCAGTGGTGATTCACGGTTCTGATATAAGTAGGTGTTCTTGAGCTAAGGACAGGAAGTGAGAACAGTTCCCCCCAAAACTCTAGGAGTAAAACAGTTAAAACAAATGTCTAGAGGACTTGCATGAAAAGAAGAGTCAGTGATTTAAAAAATTAAACAGGATATTATAATCCTTATCTTGGCAAGTCCTGGGATACATTATCATATTAAAGTTTCTGAGAAATCTTGCAGGCAAAAAATGGGCTTAACTTTATCTCTGGCTTCTTTCAGGATTANAGTCAGTGATTTAAAAAATTAAACAGGATATTATAATCCTTATCTTGGCAAGTCCTGGGATACATTATCATATTAAAGTTTCTGAGAAATCTTGCAGGCAAAAAATGGGCTTAACTTTATCTCTGGCTTCTTTCAGGATTATCTTGAATTTTCCATAGTGTGAAAAATTATGTGCCTAGGTGTAGGGTTTTTGGCATTTATGTTCCTTGTCATTCTCTAGGCTTCCTGGATTTGTAGTTTGGTGTCTGACACTAATTTGGGGAAGTTCTTAGTCATTATTGTTTCAAATAGTTCTGTTCCTTTCTCTCGTTCCTCTTCTTTCATTATTTCTATCAAATGTATGTATGTTATACCTTTCATAGTTGTCCCAAAATCCTTGAATATTCTGGGGTTTTTTTTTCAGTCTGTTATCTTTGCTTTTAACTGTCAAGGGTTCTATTAACTTGTCCTTTAGCACAGAGGTCTTTCCATAGCTGTATCCAGTTTCCTAAGAAGCCCATCAAAAACATTCTTAATACCTATTATAGTGTTTATGTTTATCATTTCTTTTTGATTTTTTCTTAGAATTTTCATCTCTCTGCTTACATTGCCCATCTGTTCTTGCATGCTNTGTATCCAGTTTCCTAAGAAGCCCATCAAAAACATTCTTAATACCTATTATAGTGTTTATGTTTATCATTTCTTTTTGATTTTTTCTTAGAATTTCCATCTCTCTGCTTACATTGCCCATCTGTTCTTGCATGCTGTCTACTTTATCCATTATCACTCTTAGCATATTAATCATAGTTGTTCTAAATTCCCAGCCTGATCATTTCAAAATTTCTGCCATATCTGGTTCTGGTGCTTGCTCTGCTTCTTCAATTTTTATTTTTATTTTTTTGCCTTTTACTATATCCTGCAACTTTTTTCTTGGTAGCTGGGCATAATGTACTGGGTGAAAGGAACTGCTATAAATGGACCTTTACTAATGTAATGGAAAGATGGGAGGAATGGGGACATATTTTTGTGTCCTATGATTAGGTCCATGTCTTTTAATGGGTCTGTGCCTCTGGACTGTGACCTTCATATGTTTTCCTCACTTTATCTCGCCTTCACTAAGACAGAAGAGCTAGAGTGGGCTGGGGTTGGGTAGAAACTTCTCCTCCCATGTGAAAAGCCAGCGTTTGGGGAATTGGGTATTTCCCTTCCTCCATGCCTGTTAGGCTCTGGTAAAACTCCAGTATGTTAGGGTATGTTTAATAGTGCCTCCTGAGGGCAGGCCTTGTTAAAAACAATAGAAGGCTCTGTCATATTTCAGAATGGTTCCTTTTCCCATTCTCCTGCTAGAAGTACAGGGAATTTCTCTAAATTTACTATGAGAACTTAGTTGACCTCTTGGAGGTAAATTTCACAAAATTGTGGGCCCTTCTGTGACAAGGGTCCCTTGGTGTTTTTAACTCTCAGAGCTATCCGCACTGAACCTCCAGCAATTCATCCATTAAAGGTCAGATTTTTCTACCCTGGCATGCATGCTTAGCCGTTCAGTTGTATCCAACTCTTTTTGACCCCTTAGACTGTCGCCCGGTAGGTTTCCCTGTCCATGGGATTTCGCAGACAAGAATAGCAGAGTGGATTGCCATTTCCTTCCCCAAGGAATCTGCCTGACTCTGGGATTGAACCCATGTCCCCTGTGACTCCTGTATTGGCAGGTGGATTCTTTACCTCTGAGCCACCTGGGAGCCCCTTCTGCCCTGCCACTGGTTCTCACAGCAGTTTCTCGTAAGCCAAGATTCCTGGTATCTGTCTGTCTCTCCAGTCTTAGGGACAGCAGTTTTCCCTGCGCCCTCCCTTCTCTTACAGATCTAAGAAGAGTTGTTGATTTTTCAGTCTGTTCAGCTTTGTTCTTCTTGTTATGGTGGAGTGGCAACTTCCAAGTGCCTTAATGTGAAAACAGAATTTTCAATAAAAACTTAATTTTATTTAGAATTGTCCAATAAAAACTTAATTTTGGGGGGGTGCATAATCTCAAACTTCCAAAAAAGGTTTCTATATTACCATGCATAAGTAAAATGAATAGCAGTTATGGGTGTGGGCTCTGAAGACAGACACCTGAGTTTGTAGTTTGGTTTTGTCATTTACAAGAATTCTTTGTATTTCTAAGCCATAGTTCTTTTATCTTTAAATGGGATGGTAGCTATATCACATTTTTGGGTAAAGATGAAATAAGATAATATGGTAGTGTCTAGAATAATCAGCATTCCCATAAGTAAGACAGAGGGTAAGAGGAGAAGGGGGTGACAGAGGATGAGATGGTTGGATGGCATCACTGACTCAATGGACATGAGTTTAAGCAAATTCACAGAGATACTGAAAGACAGGGAAGCCTGGCATGCTGCAGTTCACGGAGTCATAGAGTTGGACACTGCTTAGCGACCGAACAACAAGTTTTTAAACTAAACAACCATTTGAATCCCTGCATTCTGCCAGATATTATCTTAGATGCTGGAGATACAAAAGTAGAAATTGGCTCTTGTCCTTATGGCACTGATGCTCTAGAGGAAAGAGACAGGAAAATGAATGAATGAATATTTTCTAATAATGATGGGAGTATGAAGGAAGTAAACCAGGGTAATGTGATGCAGAAGAATGGAGGGCTGCTTTAGGTTGGGTAGTCCAGAAGCCTTTTCAGAAGAGGGGCAACTTCCACTGAGAGTTAAACAGTTTAGGACCCAGTGCCAAGCCACCATTTTTCTAGAGGTAGCATCACAGCAGAGGGAATAACAAGGGCAGAGGTGTAAAGGCAGACATGAGCTTGGCTTGGTCAGGATTAGATGAAACATCCATGTGGCTGATCATGGGAAATATAGGAGAGAGATAGTGTCTCCATTGCTTTAAATAACACCAACACTTCTTGACCTTTATTTGGGGGATGACCTCTAAACTTATAGTCCTTTCTGAAGGGAGAAGAGGAAGGAGAGTGGTTCTAGAGAGATTCTAACAATGACCCAGTGGTCTAGAGAGGAAGGGAGATGCAGCTATCATTCCTGGGATTCAGGAGGAATTGACCAGACTGTTTTGAATAGGTTTCCAGGTAAGGGTGGTGACCAGTGCTCTTCTCAGCTACTCATTAAAAAGGGCAGTGGTGTTAAGGTGGATATGAATATAACAACTAAGAGGATAAAAGAAAAGGAAATAGAAATTCAGGAGTAAAGGTCCATACCTGGGTCTTAATGATATTGTGTTTTCCTCTGACCCCAATGCTCTCATCCTTGTCAAAGCCTACACTCACTCCTCTCAGTTGACATGAGTCCAAAAATTCTCTTGTGTATTCTTTTTCCATCTCTCTCTTCTTGGAGGATGGAGACACATCTCCTGGGTCCAACTAAACATCAAGAAAAATGCTCAGCAAACACCACACACTTACCTTGGAGAAGCTCAATTACTCAAAATACCATAATTAAGTTCCTTTCCAGACATAAACCCTATGTACATGGCCAGGGAATATAAATTTTCACTGGTGTTCATTTGACCTTGTCAAACTTGCCTGAAAATTTTGTTCCTTTTGTGCCAAGGATAATTATTTTTAGTGCTCTTCTCAGTAACAATAGATGAAAGGAGAAAGTGATATCTCTGTAACTCAAACCAGAGCCTTGTGCAATAACACACGGGCAAGTGACAATGTGATGACATTGTTTTGTGTGGGCATGCCTTTGTTCCCCATCTTAATGCTTCTGAATGTAGAACGGACCTGTTTTTCATTCTTCTGCTCCACAATGGGAAAGCAAAGTGAGAGGATGGCTGACCTTGTAGCTTCAGATAAAATTTCTTAACAAGAATGCTTGCTCACAGCAAGCCTCCTTGGAAATATTCAAAAATACTCTCATACAGAGTGAAGTAAGTCAGAAGGAAAAAAACAAATATCATATATCAATGCATATATGTGAAATCTGAAAAAGTTGGTATAGATGATCTTATCTACAAAGAAGAAACAGAGCCACAGATGTAGAGAACAAACATGGAAACCAAGAAGGAAAGGCGGGGGGTGGGATGAACTGGGAGATTAGGATTGACATGTATACATTATTGACACATATACATCATTGCCCGAAAGATAGCATCTTTCAGGCCTGCCCTTTGTAGGCAGCTTGTTCCATCTGGACCCTGAGAAGGCACACCTGATGCTTCAGCAGACTCTTATATGATATCACAAGATGCTGGAGTAGAAGGACACGCACTCATCTTCTCCTGCAAGAACTCCAAAGTTTCAACTTGCTACTGAACAACCATTGACAGGAGAATGCTGGATCCCATCAAAAAAAGATACCCCACATCCAAGGGCAAAGGAGAAGCCCCAACAAGATGGTAGGAGGGGCAAAATTGCATTTTGAATCAAACCCCATACCCACCAGAGAAGCTCAGAGGGCTCAAACAAAACATTACTGATACTATGCATAAAATAGATAACTAGTGAGAACCTACTGTATATCACAGGAACTGTACTCAGTACTCTGTGGTGACTTAAGTGGGAAGGAAATACAAAACTAGGGCATATATGGATATGCATAGGTGACTGACTTTGCTGTGCAGCGGAAACCAACACAACAGTGTAAAGCAACTATACTCCAATAAAAGTTAAAAAAAAAAAGAAAGACTCTCTATCATTTATTCTTTCTAAAGCATCATTTTCTTGACTGATCTCAGCCCAGTCAGGGGTACCATATGGCACCAATTCAAAGATTCAGGGGTTGTTGGCCTTACAGGGATTTACCCAGATGTACCAGTACCCTTGCCTGGAAAATCCCATGGGCGGAGGAGCCTGGTAGGCTGCAGTCCATGGGGTCGCTAAGGGTCGGACACGACTGAGCGACTTCACTTTCACTTTTCACTTTCATGCATTGGAGAAGGAAATGGCAACCCACTCCAGTGCCCTTGCCTGGAGAATCCCAGGGACAGGGGAGCCTGGTGGGCTGCCATCTACGGAGTCAGACACAACTGAAGCAACTTAGCAGCCGCAGCAGCAGCAGCATCTTCCTCCTTTTTCAGGTTCTTGGCTTTTGAGGCATCTCATTATTCTTAGCAGCTCTAGTAGGGGGTAGGCTTAGGGGAGAAAGTGGAGGCCACTTTTAGCTCCTCATTAGCAGGTTTGGGAAAAGCCTGGGTGGATGGTAGAAAAGATGGTAGAAAGAAACTGTCTAATGAGGTTTAAGAATTCTCTGTAGGTTTTCATTCTCCCCACCTTAGCTTGTTTTATCATGAATAACTGCAACTGACTATAAATAAGAAGCAGGTCTTAACTATCTTAATGACTAACTAGCAAAGAAGTTACTTCTTTAAATCATTAATGTAATCTATCATCTAGAAAAGAACTTGTGTTTGTGTTTACGCCTGTGTGTATGCATTTATTCATGGGTGTGTATACGTGTGTGCATTCTTTGTTTTCCACAAGGGTGTCAATGGATTCATCTCAATTCTTTTCTACAACCTGAGCAGGTCATTAACAGCAATCCAGTATATTTCCTGCCATTCTTCACAAGGCATCAGCAGAGTTCCAAACTCTTTGGACCTTCCTTTGTGGGTCTGTACTCAGTTGTTTGGACTAGCTCAACCCATTCTTTCAGGAACTAGTCACACCATGTCCTTCCATTCCTGTTTTTCTTATATTATTTCACAATCATCTCTAGGAAATCAGGATTCTCAAATTCAAATCCTTTTGTGTTTTAGAGCTTATCAGTTGATCAGTCTGCCTCTCAGTGTTCCATCCTGGTTTTACGGGATCAGTTCAATTATCTAAGATATCAAATCTTTGGACAATAGATGCTAGGAAGAGACTGAAAAGTCTAGAAGTCCAGGGATTTTGCTGGCAGTCCAGTGACTCACAATCTGTGGTCCCCATGCAGGGGACTCTTATTCAATCCCTGGTCAGGGAACTAGATCCCACATGCTGCAACTAAGAGTTTGCATGCTGTAACTAAAGATCCTGCATGTCACAACTAAAAAGATCCTGTGTGCTGCAACTAAGACCCAGCATGGCCAAATAAACAAATATTTTTCAAAAAGTCTAGAGGTCTAGCTGTTTACATCCTTTCCTCCCATCTGAGATCTTCTTTAGGAGCATCACATTCATGATTATGATAAAGAAGATCACAGAGTAGTGACAAAGGAAAACTAACCACCCAGCACATGCCAAGAGATAGTTCCTGCTGAAGTGCATGAGCAGAGTCACTAGAGGAGGGGGCCAGGCAGAGAAAGCTAAATCCACCAGGGATATTACCACCATGAAGCTATGAAAATGACCTTGAGAATCTGGAAGGACAGCTTAGGAAATGGTGCTTCCTTACCTGTAACAGCATTAAGCATGTTAAAATGCCCATGTGTGAATTATATCATGTGCTGTTTTAATTAAAGCTAATTGTATTCTACCTTGGAATTATAACAAATTCAGTTTGTTCTTTGAAAAATTTTGATTAAAAAAAATATCCTTCAACAGCTCAGATTTCGAGTAAAAGGGATTGGAAGGTAATCTCATGTGTTTCCAATTGGATGAATTGTTTGCTTGTAAAGTTACTTCCTAAGATTTTTTTTTTCAATTAACATATTAGATCCTTGAGGAGTACTCTGGATGAATGCCCGAGTCGCTCTTTGGTTAAGTAGACGAGCACAAAGACTCTGTTCTGGGAACCCAATCCTCTGATTAGTGAGCAGGTCAAACCTCACCTTAATTATTTCTCTTAAATCAAAAGGCTTTTTATGATTATTTGAGAGGATTTTTTTTCATTTTCTATCAGATAAGCACTTTGGCTACGGTGCCTTTTTCTTGGGGGAAAATGAAAGGAAAAAATTCCTTATTATCAACTGTACTAGTGATGCTATTAGTGGTTGCTTTGTTTGGTTCTGAAATTTCTACTTTAGGCAGATTTCCAAGCATCCAAATACAAGCAAAATGAAACACATGTAAACTAGGAGCGTGTGGCTCATTGTGAAAAACAGAACCCATGAAGAATTAGAAGAAGTAACCTTTCACAAGTGAGGTGGGAAAAGAGTGTGTACGTGGGTGAGGGGGTGGCCAGGTGTGATCTGGGGCCTCAAACAAGGTCTGGGTTTCACTGTAGCTCAACTTTTAAAACCAAATATTTGAAACTTGGATCTTATTTCATCAAAGCTGAAAAAGAAATCAGAGAAGAGAACAATTTTATTATGTTTTTTTAAGAGTCAGAGGTGTTGTTAAGGTGAACCACCTCGCTAATTGGTAATATTCGTAAACAGGCAGGGCTGGCCTGGATATGGAATGATGGAAAGGCAGGACTTGTCTTTGGTGTAGAAAAACAGATGGGAAGTCATCACTTCCCTACCGCCATGCATTCCCACTCTACCAGCTACTGTCAATTCGTTCATGCTTTTATTCTTTTGTTCTACTATTATATGTTGAACTCCTACTAGATGCTGGGCAGTGATGGTGCAACATAAACCAGACAGACTTACACCCATTCCTGTGCCCCATCTCTCTCTCAAAGTTGCTCAGTCATGTCCAACTCTGTGACCCCATGAACTCTGTTCAAGGAGTTCCCCTGGCAAGTCTACTGGAGTGGGTAGCCTCTGCCTTCTCCAGGGGATCTTCTTGACCCAGGGATCAAACCATGGTCTGCCACACTGAGGCAGATTCTTTGCCATCTGAGCCACCAGGGAAGCCCAGTTCTTGTGCTTCTTGCAGTCTAATGAAGGATGTGAACAATTACACCAGACATAACTGCACTGTATGAGTCATGCTAACATGGGTGAAGGTCAGGTAGCTTTGGCAGCACTTAGGGGTTGACTCCACAATATCTCAGGATGATGCTGAACTGTCAGGAAATAAATTCTCTGAGGAAGTGGCATTTCAGCTGAGGCCCAAAAGTGTGAGCCAGGTAAAGAAGGATTGAAAAAAAAGAAGGGAAGGAGAGGAGGGGGAAAATGGTATGTTGGAGGAACTAAGAGAAGTCTGGTATGCATTAGATGTAAAATCTGGAAGAGGAGGAGGGTAGAAAACCTGGTTAGAAGACTAAGCAAATCTTGAGTCATGAGGATTGAGTCTTGACTCTTGAGGTCTGCCTAGGCTTAGGATCAGATAAAGCTGGGCTGGATCCACAGTGCTGACCTTTCCCAGCACCTTGGATGAGTTACATCCCTTCTAAGCCTCCTTATCCATTTAATAGGGATATAATACCTACCTCATAGGACTTCTTGGAAAATTAAGTGACGGAACATGTCTCTATCTGGCAGATGAGAGTAGTCAATAAATGAGAGCTCCAGCTGTTTGCTTTATGATGGTCAAGTACAATGGTACTTCTTCAAGGAATAATCTCTCAGAGAAAGTAAGCACTATTATCATTATCTTAGGCATGAGTGAGGCTAGATGTGCTGACATTTTAGGGTGGGGTAACTTCCTGATATGACTCAGTTACTTATTCCTTATAAAAGGTTAGTCTTTAGTTCCAAGAGAGCAATGCTTTCCCAAAATAGCATGAAGTCCGTTGATTGAACATCACTGTAAGTATTGTGTCCACATATGATCACACTCATTGTCCTGATCATTCATGCTGTTTAATAAGATCCTCAGACTACCATCACATCCCTTGCTGAGTGGACACAGGAAGTAAGTGAAATAAAACTAATGACCACATTCAAGTNTAGTCTTTAGTTCCAAGAGAGCAATGCTTTCCCAAAATAGCATGAAGTCCGTTGATTGAACATCACTGTAAGTATTGTGTCTGTCCACATATGATCACACTCATTGTCCTGATCATTCATGCTGTTTAATAAGATCCTCAGACTGCCATCACATCCCTTGCTGAGTGGACACAGGAAGTAAGTGAAATAAAACTAATGACCACACTCAAGTATCCTAACACATGAAATGGCTTCTTTTCATTATTACTTTAAGATTCGTGGTAAGTAGGGAAAAAAATAAGACAAGCCAGACAGTTATTATTATGAATGGTTTCTAAAAGAAAGATGGGTCTATTGAGATTCTTACAGCCCTATCCATTGCTTTTCACATCACTAGGCTCAAACAAACAAAACCTCTCTCAATAGACTGATAGATAGTAGGAAGGCACTCGCTGACCAA
The DNA here is from genome assembly GCA_006410735.1 of Raphicerus campestris. Classification (NCBI taxonomy): domain Eukaryota; kingdom Metazoa; phylum Chordata; class Mammalia; order Artiodactyla; family Bovidae; genus Raphicerus; species Raphicerus campestris. The sequence goes on along the minus strand of SJYW01009341.1, from coordinate 121,666 downwards.
GCACACAAAAAAAGCTCTTTTGAGCCGAAAAGAAAAGGCTATTATCTCACTTCTTTTAGCCCATATGGCTGTGGGCTTGGTGTTTCTGTAGAAACACTGTAAACCACTAGTATTGAGAATTTACTCCATGCCAGGTAACTGGGACCATGGAGATAAAGGACATATACTTCTTGTTCTCGTAAAGGTCATTGGTCGGCCAAGGGAAATAAACAGCCAGTAAGTTAATGCTTTTTTCAGTGTCTTCCAATGGCCAGCGCCCGTGCTAAAGGCTTCATAGGTTTTGTTAGAGGTGACCCTCTGAACAACCCTTTGAAACAGGCAATATCGACTTCAACTTGCAGAGAAGAAGATAGAGATTTAAGAGTGGTTCCTAGTAACTCACCCCCAAATGGCTAGGTTACACATGGCAGAGCCAGCATTGAGCTGAAGTCATCTTACCTCAAGACTCTTGCTTTTGAATGCCAGGTTACACCACTCCCCCATTCCTTATAGTGTCTAAGTAGGTTACCAGGATGTGTGGTGCTGAGTGTGTAAGTACTGTGGAAGCAACACTGACAGAAGGCAGGGAGAGAGGAAGAAAGAGATGCAGCCGCAGTAACGTCCCAAGGGAGGTGGTCTCTGCAAGGAGTTCTGAAGGCTGAGCAGGTTTGGTCAGGTCAGATTGCCAGGAAAGGAGAAACCCTGTGAGTGAGACTGAGCAGCATTTCCATCTTCAGGAAGAGGATGGTTCCAGGAAATGCTCAGAAGAGCTCTTTTGTTATCTGCATCCATAAAGGCAGCACATGGAAGAGATGCCCTAAAATTCATCTCTCTTTGGCTTCTGTGTAGCTAATGTTTTTATTTATTTATATCCTGTCTCACTCTACAAAGGTTTGGAGGTAAAATTCATTATATGGTTTTTATGCAGTGACCTTCCTAATTAAGTTTTTCTCAACACTGTCATGTTCGTCTTTGTATTCCCTGAGCCATATGCACAGCAACTTGAATGAAAGTTGAACTGAATTTACATACTTCGAGCACACTCTAAGTAGTTAGCAAGGGCAACTGGTCCCAGAAGCTTGGTGGGTGGCAAGAAAACTGGCCCAAAACTTAAAATTGCTTAGACTGAATACCATATTTCACTGAATCTAAGATGCCACTGACGCATGGCTATGCTGTCACTTTTGTGCCACTAAGAAAGAAAAAAAAAACCCACTGCAACTTAAACTATAATACCATGTTGAGTCACTACTGCAAGATGCAATCTGATTTCAGATATGGTTAAATATGAAAAAAAGTATGCCTTTAAAGAGAAGATAATATGGTGATCATACTGCTCCCATCCACTTCAAAAAGTCAGAAATTCTAAAAATTAATGAAACTTTTCTACCTTTCTGGGTGACACTTTGTCTAACAATTCAAACCCTAAAGATTCTGGGAACACTTTTAACTGAGCAATTGTATCTCTAGGAATTGAATCGAAGGAAATAAACATAGCAGTTTATAAGGATGTTATCAAAGAATTACTTATAGTCACAAGAAATGAAGAAATAATCTAAAATCTTCATTTATATGTGATATGATATGTGATATTACATGCATATGTGATATTACTGCTATATAATATTAAAATATAAGGAATATTTAAATGGTAAACATGAACTCTTCACTATATATAACTACATAAAATATATATTTGATGTTAGAAATCTATAATAGATTAAAGTGACAGAGAATATATTTAAATGGTGAAACATCTTTCTAATACATTAAGTTTAAAAAAATCAGGTAATTTGTATTACTTGTTTAAAACAAAATTATTGCTGTAAAAGTAGATTTACATTTCATATTTACATAGGAATAAAGTCTTGGATGACATATGTCAAAATGTTTACAGGGGTTGTTTGGCTGATCTTTTTCTTTTCTCTATCTTCTAATTGCTCAAAAAATGGAAAACCAAACATTACTTGGGCAGACTTTTAAGTAAATATATGGATGTGGATAATGGAACATTAACCACCTTGACACAGAAATTCCATTTTCTACTGAGTAGGCTCCTGAGTTTTTCTCATTTCCTAAACAAGCTTGGCTGTGCTGGTTCTAATTGAAGACCTGGTTAAGAGGCTCTTTGATTCCTAGTCAGATATACAACTTCCTCACCTGGGGTTTTCCCCTCAAAAGCTGACACCTAAGATGAGAAAATAAATACTGTAGACCACAACTCTGCAAGGAGTCTGGGAACTCCAACTTTGCCATGTCATTGGCAATGCATGAGAGCCTGAGCTAGAGCAAGGCAAGTTCTTGGCCCTACAAATGGGAAAGTAGGGTAAAGATCAGAAGTCAAGATGAGGCCTCAATTTTTACCATGGGCAAGATGGAAAATCCTTTGGTTCTGTCTCTTAAGTACTACACCTGCTACAAACTCATTTTTTTTTTTTTTTTGCAAGTCACTTGTAACTTTTACAGACGAGGCCATTGTTTGATGGATAAAGCCTTGGTGGCTTATATCCCACTTTATGGATGAAGTGCTATATTGGACTCCATCTTTTTCTGTAGTGACCTGATCTTCTCCAAGTAAACAAGAGACACTTTTTAATGGCCAATCATAGAATTTCTACTTGAAAAGGCAAGCCTGTAGCTATGCATTCTACTTGTATATTTTTTCCCAAACCTCAGGAGTTGCCTTTTGATATATCGTTTCAATATAGCTTTATATTTATTTATAGCTTGCTTTAAAAATAAGCTGTTCTTTATGCTTTCAAACATTATATATCTAACTCTTCCTTAATTTAAAACTCAGTTCATATAAAAGTTTTACTTTGTGATCAATTTTTATTTGTTTATAGGCTTGGGTTTGTCATTTCTCTTGTCAGCTCTGCAAGTTTTGCTTCATATGTAATACATCTATCATCTGTATTTCTTTTGTATACTGTTGGACAAAAAAATACAACAAAGATTTCAAGTAACATGAATGCGTAGGTCAAGGGAAGAGGGGACAGTGTTAGGGTAATGTTTGGGTATTCTAGAAGGCATTTGCTATTTATCTTCCTTGCATCACTTTATTCTTCTTCTGGATAACAGTACCCTCAACTCTCTGGAGAAACTTATTGTTTCCACATTAACTTGTCTTAATAGTCTGGCCAATCAAAGCACCTTTTCCTCCTGGCTGCTGACCTAGACCTGGCTGACCAGAATACCTCTTCTACCCGGCCAGGATAACAGACTCAGGTATGGGCACTGTACCCAAGCCCAACAGCCAGAGAAACTTCTCTGAAATTATGTATGGATACTGAAGAAGGAGAATTTCTCTCTTTGTTTTCATCTTGGATTTTAAGCCATGGGAACCTGAGTCCAGAGCTAAATCTTACTTGTTCTGGCCATGTGTAGCCCACTAGGAGGAGGGAAAACAATGCCACCTCCCAAGGAGAACTGGAGCTAAAGGGAGCGGAGTGATGGACAGGCGCATTTAATTTTGCAACAGAACTCCTTTCCTGTTTTAAGATATGCTTGTTGGAGCTGGGTTTCTATCATTTAAAATGGCGCAAGTTCTTGACTGATACTTGGTCTTTCATCTACCTTCCTAACCTTTTGAAGTACATATTTATGGTCATTATGTACATAGAATTGGCTGTACTCAGCCACTGATAGGTAGGTATAGTTTTATTTAAATAGCATCGCTTGGGGCTGGTGCACAGGATGATCTGGGGAGATGGTGTAGGGTGGGAGGGGGGAGGGGGCTTCGGCATTGGGAGATCGTGTACACCTGTGGCTGATTCATGTCAATGTATGGCAAAACCAATACAGTATTGTAAGACAGAATAAAGTATTAAATTAAAAAAATAAATAAAAAATAAATAAAATAAATAGCATCGGAACACAGTTAACTCTAAAAATATTGAGTGAGTTCAGTGTTATATTTTCCAGAAGCTATAATCTTACCATAGAGCTATGCCTTGTCTCTTGGTTCATTTGCCCTTGTGTTCGGACTTCAGTCCTGAATTGGAGCATTTATTCACTCCTGATGCAATTAAACCCTCCACTTTACCTTGCTAGAGACCCAGCACGGACAGGAGGCACATGTTTCCTAGAGTTGTGTCTTTTTGGTTCTTAAGATTATCAAGGGCACTTAGAAAATGCTTAGGAGGCTACATAAGATGCAGTAAGATTTTACAGACATCTAGGCTGACTTTAGAAGGCAGCTGGAAAACAGGACACTCATCCTCCCACCCTCTCCTCTCCCAAACAAATGCCATATGTCTGTTCACATTCTGGCTCACTGCTATGTGGTTGACCTTTGATACTGTAAAGATGCCAAAACACTTGGGACCCATTTTCCCTTCAGCTCATTGTTACTGTCATGTTTAATATGGCNTTTTTTTTTTTTTTTGCAAGTCACTTGTAACTTTTACAGACGAGGCCATTGTTTGATGGATAAAGCCTTGGTGGCTTATATCCCACTTTATGGATGAAGTGCTATATTGGACTCCATCTTTTTCTGTAGTGACCTGATCTTCTCCAAGTAAACAAGAGACACTTTTTAATGGCCAATCATAGAATTTCTACTTGAAAAGGCAAGCCTGTAGCTATGCATTCTACTTGTATATTTTTTCCCAAACCTCAGGAGTTGCCTTTTGATATATCGTTTCAATATAGCTTTATATTTATTTATAGCTTGCTTTAAAAATAAGCTGTTCTTTATGCTTTCAAACATTATATATCTAACTCTTCCTTAATTTAAAACTCAGTTCATATAAAAGTTTTACTTTGTGATCAATTTTTATTTGTTTATAGGCTTGGGTTTGTCATTTCTCTTGTCAGCTCTGCAAGTTTTGCTTCATATGTAATACATCTATCATCTGTATTTCTTTTGTATACTGTTGGACAAAAAAATACAACAAAGATTTCAAGTAACATGAATGCGTAGGTCAAGGGAAGAGGGGACAGTGTTAGGGTAATGTTTGGGTATTCTAGAAGGCATTTGCTATTTATCTTCCTTGCATCACTTTATTCTTCTTCTGGATAACAGTACCCTCAACTCTCTGGAGAAACTTATTGTTTCCACATTAACTTGTCTTAATAGTCTGGCCAATCAAAGCACCTTTTCCTCCTGGCTGCTGACCTAGACCTGGCTGACCAGAATACCTCTTCTACCCGGCCAGGATAACAGACTCAGGTATGGGCACTGTACCCAAGCCCAACAGCCAGAGAAACTTCTCTGAAATTATGTATGGATACTGAAGAAGGAGAATTTCTCTCTTTGTTTTCATCTTGGATTTTAAGCCATGGGAACCTAAGTCCAGAGCTAAATCTTACTTGTTCTGGCCATGTGTAGCCCACTAGGAGGAGGGAAAACAATGCCACCTCCCAAGGAGAACTGGAGCTAAAGGGAGCGGAGTGATGGACAGGCGCATTTAATTTTGCAACAGAACTCCTTTCCTGTTTTAAGATATGCTTGTTGGAGCTGGGTTTCTATCATTTAAAATGGCGCAAGTTCTTGACTGATACTTGGTCTTTCATCTACCTTCCTAACCTTTTGAAGTACATATTTATGGTCATTATGTACATAGAATTGGCTGTACTCAGCCACTGATAGGTAGGTATAGTTTTATTTAAATAGCATCGCTTGGGGCTGGTGCACAGGATGATCTGGGGAGATGGTGTAGGGTGGGAGGGGGGAGGGGGCTTCGGCATTGGGAGATCGTGTACACCTGTGGCTGATTCATGTCAATGTATGGCAAAACCAATACAGTATTGTAAGACAGAATAAAGTATTAAATTAAAAAAATAAATAAAAAATAAATAAAATAAATAGCATCGGAACACAGTTAACTCTAAAAATATTGAGTGAGTTCAGTGTTATATTTTCCAGAAGCTATAATCTTACCATAGAGCTATGCCTTGTCTCTTGGTTCATTTGCCCTTGTGTTCGGACTTCAGTCCTGAATTGGAGCATTTATTCACTCCTGATGCAATTAAACCCTCCACTTTACCTTGCTAGAGACCCAGCATGGACAGGAGGCACATGTTTCCTAGAGTTGTGTCCTTTTGGTTCTTAAGATTATCAAGGGCACTTAGAAAATGCTTAGGAGGCTACATAAGATGCAGTAAGATTTTACAGACATCTAGGCTGACTTTAGAAGGCAGCTGGAAAACAGGACACTCATCCTCCCACCCTCTCCTCTCCCAAACAAATGCCATATGTCTGTTCACATTCTGGCTCACTGCTATGTGGTTGACCTTTGATACTGTAAAGATGCCAAAACACTTGGGACCCATTTTCCCTTCAGCTCATTGTTACTGTCATGTTTAATATGGCTGAGGAAAGAAATGAAAAGTATGATACACAAGCCTGTAATCCTTCGAAGATCTTTCTCCATCAGTGAGAGAGCTCTCTACATGCTTCATGATGTTTATCCTGGCTCACAGAAGAAGGAGCCTTTGAGAAGCTTTGGAAAACCATGCTTCTGTTACCTGGGATGTGTTCAGAACCACTTCAGCATTTGTGTCATCTGTGTAACATCTAAGGAGTGGCCATTTTCACTTCTCTTTTCTAAGTGCTGTGAATTCAATCCCAGATTCGTATACTGGATGCAGAACTGTTAATAGTGGGGTTTGTTCTTCCGTGTGTGACATGATGAGCCAGTGTATCTTCTTACTACATCTGTAGAGGAAATGGAATTTCCCCTAAAGCAGAGGAAAGGAGTATAAGCATGAGTATAAGAAGCTCATCAAACCACAAGGGACAAAATTCAAAGAAGAAAGGAACAGAGAAGAACTATAAAAAAAAATAAGAAAACAGAAAACAAGTAACCCTGGTGGGAGCTGGAGCTGGATGGAGATGAAGGGGCTGGAGCTGGATCCCCAGGCTAGGCTAGGGCAGGTATGAGGCAGGGTTTCCCCCTCTCTCCAGAGCCTTCTGTTGCAGGGGGGCAGAGTTGCGTGTGGGCAGTCCCAAGTGGATGGAGCAGAAGCTCCAAGGGTGGGGTCTGAGCTGACGGTTCCCTTTAGGTGTGTGCTTTCCCAACATCAGCACCCTTGCCCCAGAGGGGAAGAGTGCTGGAGCAAGAAGGACCTGTGCAGGGTCTCAGCTCATGATGGGGAATGGGCTGCGGTGGGCCAGCCATGGACAGAGGTCTGGGCTCCCTCTGAGGCACTGCCTATTCTAGGACCAGCTATGGCAGCCCCACTACATCCGTGTCTCCTTTGTCGCTCATGGCCAATCACTTCCTACAGCCTCTGCCGACCCTGCCCTGCTGTGGAGCCACGCGACGTGGGCTCTCTGTGTGTTTGGTGCTGCAGACTGTGGTGGCCCTGGGGTGTCAGCTTATCAGGACCACATCCAATACACTGCCTGCTTAACGGAAGGCACTAATGGTCTCCCTACTGCACTCAGGTACTGCCCCAGCTGAGCCATTTCTGCAGCCCACAGCAGAGCTCTCTCCTGGGTTGTGGCTGCTTGAGCTCTGGTGCAGAAATGCAAGGTAATGTTAAGAGTGGGCAGAAAATCTGCTCAGTTCAGGCTGGGGCATACACTGGGATAGTCGCAGGAAACTGGGTGGCCACTGGAGTGGTCCTCAGTTTGCCCTGGCTGCCATGTCTCTGGAGTAAGCCAGCACTTGCAGACTTCTCAAGAATCCAGGCTTTCCATAACTTTCTTGTTACTCACATTGGCCCTCCAACCAGCCAAGGGGGCTCACCCTACTTGTGTTGAACTCCAGGACTCGGGTGCCCTATATGTGGCCTCCCTGTGGCTGAGACGGAAATGAATCCACCTGCAGTGCAGGAGACCTGGGTTTGATCCCCGAGTTGGGAAGACTACTGAAGGAGGGCATAGCAACCCACTCCAGTACTCTTGCCTGCAGATTCCCCATGGACAGAGGAGCCTGGCAGGGCTATAGTCCATGGGATCGCAAAGAGTCAGACACAACTGAGCACAGCATATGTGGCTTGAAGTGCTTAACCCCCAGGATGGATGTCTATCTGTGTAATCTCCCTTTCCCCTCTGAGTCCACTCCCAAGGGCATAGGTCTTGACATGATCACTTACTTCTCTTCCNCTCATGCGAAGAGTTGACTCACTGGAAAAGACTCTGATGCTGGGAGGGATTGGGGGGCAGGAGGAGAAGGGGACGACCGAGGATGAGATGGCTGGATGGCATCACGGACTTGATGGACGTGAGTCTGAGTGAACTCCGAGAGATGGTGATGAACAGGGAGGCCTGGTGTGCTGCGATTCTTGCGGTCGCAAAGAGTCGGGACACGACTGAGCGACTGAACTGACACTGATTATAGTGATACTGCCTTATTAAAGTAAGGTAGGGTATTTAATAAGCATGAAATAATTTATTCTGAATATTTCAAAATAAAATAGAATATCATCACTGGAAATGGCTTGTAGAGATCATTTGCTATGGCCCTTATTTTACCCATTCCAGTATTCTTACCTGGAAAATTCCATGGACAGAGGAACCTGGCAGGCTATATAGTCCATATGATCTCAAGGAGTCAGACAAGACTGAGCAATTAATACTTTCACTTATTTTACTGGTAACAGGTTCAGAAATCAAAGAATTGAAAGATCTTTGTGAGCAAACAGATCAGGGAAAGAGTAGATGAATTAGTTTTCTTGCAGAGAAGACCCGAGAGACCTAGAGTCAGTTGGGACAGTGGTGATTTGAATGCCTGAGTTCAGAGAACTCACTTTGCAGAAACAGGTGCTCCCTATGTTTTAACCTGGGGCCTAGCCAGTCCATCCTAAGGGAGATCAGTCCTAGGTGTTCATTGGTAGGACTCATGTTGAAGCTGAAACTCCCAATACTTTGGCCACCTGATGCAAAGAGCTGACTCATTTGAAAAGACCCTGATGCTGGGAAAGATTGAGGGCAGAAAGAGAAGGGGACGAGAGAGGATGAGATGGTTGGATGGCATCACCGACTTGATGGACATGGGTTTGGGTGGACTCCAGGAGTTGTTGATGGACAGGGAGGCCTGACATGCTGCTGTCCATGGGGGTTACAAAGAGTCGGACACGACTGAGTGACTGAACTGAACTGACTAGCCTCCCTAGAGACAGAGATGTGTGCGTGCATGATGTGGTCATGTACACACATGCGCAAGGAGATTACATTTCCTAAAATGAAGCTCCAGGGGTAACGGGGCACAGCCGCAGGTCACAGCCTGCTGATTACAGAGCCATTATTAGATCACAGGTCTTCCTTCTGGGCCCCTCCGTCCACAACCCGCCTGTCTCCTCACCTGTGCAGACCTCTTGGGCTGCACTGCTGGCAAGAGCCCATGATAGACTGATGTAGGTGAACCAGATTTTTTATTTTTTTAAATTAATTTGTTTTATCTCCAAATAAAGTAGACATTATCTAATTCTGAAAGGACTCTTATCTTAAAAATCTTTAAAAAGCTGTTGTTTCTGAGTGTATTTTATATGTATGAAGTAGTAAAAGGAAAGATTGGTGAAAGGAAGATTATGTGGGTTTTTCCGTTTAATATAACTGTGCTACCAAGTCTAATCACATCTCTACTCTAAAAAGGTAAATCCAGATTCAGATATTTTATGTGGCGTAGGTTCTGGCCGCTTATTTTTCTTAAAGGAAAGCTCAGCTGATCTACTAGGAAAGGGGAGATTCTCGTAAAGAGCACGTGTGATTTGCGCAGTTGAGCATAGCTGGGGCTTAGAGAGGTATGCTCCGGGTGCTCAGGAGGCTTTCTGTGGGTGTCGGTTTGCAGTGGTCGTTGAGGATGCCTCCTCAGGCTGCTGTCTGGTCTTGCTTCCGAGCCGTGCCTCCTGCCACAGGGCCTCCCAGTAGCCTGGTTTCAGCAGTTGAGACGGTGCTGCTATGGTCTGTTCCGTTCTATTTTAGTGATAGGGAAATAGTAAAGAATCTTTTCTTAGTGACTTATGGTCATCCTTTTACATCACAGACACTATGTACTCTGCCAGGTAGAGAGCCTGTGATGGAGCCCCCAGAGCTGTTATTTTTGGTTTCATTTCTCTGTAGGAAGCCTGTTCCTGTGTTATAAGTGGATAGGATTGCCTTCTCTTTCCCTCCCTTTCCTCTCCCCACTCCCCCCTTCCCCTCCCCCTCCTC